>PVJL010006174.1:0-96415 GCA_004026885.1 Lyroderma lyra | reverse complement strand
AATGAGGAGGTGAAGCAAGATGGCGAGGCAAGGTCTGGCAGCGGTAGTGCTTCTGGGGAGTCACGAGCAGTAGAGGCACCGCTAGGCGGAGAAAGGAGACAGCCGACAACCATGGCGGCGGTAGTGGCGGCGGCAGCAGTGCGGGCTCGGATCCTGCAGGCGAGTGACGGTGGCGCCGAGGGGTCGCGAAACTAGGAATTGGGTCCTTTCCCTCTACTCTGAGCCAACCACTTTTGGCCGGCCCTACTGTTCCCACCCGAGCTGTGCGGCCCTGCCCCACCCCCTTCTTTCGGTATCCGCCTTGGACTGTCACCCCTGGCCCCCCAGCCTTTTACTCTTAAGCCTCCCCTAATCTGGCTCCGGACCATTCTTCTTTAGTTCTGCCCCGGTATGCTGTCACATTCTCTTGCCCTTCTCTTGGTCCGTCCACATTCTTTGCCTTTCACCTCTGCACCAGCCACCTCTATCTCCAGAAACTCCCTTTGGTCACCTTTTTTAGAGCTCTTTCACCTGCTGGGATTGTCCACATTGTTTCCTTCCCCTACCCTACTTCACTGTGTATAATCCGAGGTAAAGGGCGCGGGGGAGGCACACGAGGGGCGAGGGTCAGTGAATGAACTTTGAATCTCCTTCTACAAGTGTACACTAGGTTTTCCTCCAAAGAAGCCATTTCCCCCAGCTCTTTGTATTTTCTACAGGCCATGGACTGTCCGCTTGCTTGCCAGGACTTTCAGTTAAACTTTCAGCAAAATTAGTGTTAGCGGTAAATAAGGACACATATTTATGCTACCAGTTTGTTCCAAGCACGTGCAAGGGACTAAACATCTCTAAAATAGGTGATAGAAAATGGGAGCCAAGGAAGACAAGAAGTGCAAGTTCCAAATTCTTGCCCCAAAGTCAGCTCTTAGCGGGCCAACACACCCATGGCGGGTGGAGGGGAATTGGGTCCACTGTGAAGCCAGTTTAAGAAAAGGTGGTAGAGCTACAGGAGCTCACTCTTGAGGCCTGTGATCTCTAACTCTGCTCATAGCCTTTCCACTGTTGTTCATAACTTAGCAAGGACATAGAATATAAGGCAAGATTTGCTGCAGACAACATTCTCCAACCTGCAAGAAACAACATTGCCCTTCTTACTCATTACAGAGAGCCTGCGAACTTCTTCCTCTATATTTCTGGACTTTTAGATAATATTAGTATTTATTGGGTTTCAGTGAGTACTACTGCAGAAACATGCATTTTTAAAGATTCTTAGCCGAGTAAGCAAAAGTTGATGTTTAAATATGCTGTTTAATGGAACAGTGTGGAAAATGGATTGGAAGTTTTATCAGATGGTCTGACTACACTCATATTTCTTGCTGTGATCCTAGTTCTGTTTTTCTAGTACTTTTTTAGTAGTGGAGAATCAAAGTTTCCACCCTATATTTTCCATTACTAACTTCTCTTTAAAATCTTTTGTTGAAATTGACTTTTTTCTTTGCCTACTCTCCCTCCTCTCAATCACAATGAGTTATTGAAAGCCTTAAGAAGGTATTTTGTCTTTTGCATCAAGAAGAAGAATCTGTCTTCCCATGTACTTTATTTTGGAAACAGACACTATTTTCTGATTCATTTGAATAAACTTCTAAGTTGGACTGGAAAATAGAAATAGTAATCCCTAACCAACTAATAGCTCCTGTAACATGAAACTTTGATAAAGAGTAGTTTAGATTCTGGCAGACATGAATTTTAGAGGACTATCAAAAGGATTTGTAAAGGAAAGGATTCATGTTTTCTGTTAAGGTACATATTTAGTGTATCTTCTCTGTTATAGTGGCTAGTAAAATTTAGAACTTTTACTCCCTGTGGTATTATCACTCCCATTCATAAAGCCAGTCTTAGAGAGTCTTAATGACTTGCCTCAGTGATATGGCAGAAAGAGCACAGGCTTGACAATCATACTTTGATTCTATTCCAGCTCCACCGCTTTCTAATTTTAAGATTATTTGTGAAGATTAGAATTTAATTACTATAATGAAGTTACCTGACAACTTAAAGCTAAGGTTATCCAAGATCTCCCAACTAGTAACTGAATTCAGGACTTACATGTTATCATCTCTTTCTGTGTCAGTCATCCTCCCCAGGTTTTGGGAAAGAAGAGGTAAATAAATACTGAAAGCTCCCCTATTGCAATGCAATGACAAGTGATAAACAATAAGAGTACACAGGGTACTTCAGAAACAAACTCAACCTGTGCAATTCAGGAAAAATGTCCGGGGTTGGCTCCAGACTGAGTCTTGCAAGACTAGCAGGCCGTTAGCCAAGAGGAGAAAGGAGTTCCTGGTAAAGGAAATAGCAAGTACAAAATAAACATCTAGAGAGCAAAAAGTTTGACGTGACTGGGTATAGGGTAGTTTCTTCAGCAACAGGGCTAATGATTGTTTTTTGGGAAATGAAAAAAGATAGATCCAGCCTGTCAAAAATTATGTGATGTTTTATTATTCCAAATGCAGTGCCTTTTATGCCCTCTTGACAGCAGGGAGGCTGTGTACAAGTGAAAATAAAACTAAATGGTCTAGAATGCTCAAGCTCGCTGATCCATGCATTTTCTGCCCTATAAGAGAGTATGCATGAAACAAAATTAATATCAAACGATTGCTTGGTGAGTACTCAATTCTTTCAGGCTACAAAATCTTATTGAGTGCTTACTCTATTCCAAGAATGGTGCTAGGGGCTGAGGACACAACCATCTAGTGATCTAAGGGGATCACTTAGTAGTATAAAGGGGAGAGAGGCTTAATAATTAAACAAGCTATTATTCCATAATGTGATATGAGGAACAGAAGAATTCAGGTGTTTTATGAATCCATCACCAGGTACTTAGCCTAGACCTGAGATTGAGACTTAAAAACTCACAAGTCTGCTACTTCTGTCTCTCTCAAGAGTTAACCTTGTTTCTCTTCTTTAGAGGAAATCGAAATGATCAAGTGAGAACCATCTCAACTTCCTACTAACAGCCCTGCAAAGCTGACCTGCACCTATACCCAAAGTGATGGCTCAGGAGGGAGCAAAGTAGTAGGAGTAAGCCAAGCAAATGAGATGAAACAGTTCCAGGCAAGAGGGAGCAGCCTGTGCAAGGGCAAAGAGAGCACAAAACATGTTCCAAATGGCTGAATCATAGAGCAGGGAGGAAAGTGGCAACCTATGAAACTAGAGAAGTAAAGATGCCATGTAGAGTCTTCTAAGCAACAAGAAGAGTTTTGTCTTTATCCCAAGGCTGGTGGAAAGCCATTGGAGGGTTTTAAACAAGGGGGTGATCTAACCTGATTTGTGTTTTAAAAGACTCTCTGGTCATGGGGTGGAAACTAGATTCAGAAGGTTTGCTATTGAAATCCAGGCAAGAGACAATGGTGGTGTAGACTGGGATGATAGCAGGTGGGGCAGAGAAAAAGACTTCTGGTATGAAAGACTTCTGGGAGAACAGATTGCCAGGATTTGTTTGATTTGCTGTAAAGGGAAGGGGAGGAATTGGGGTGACATTCAGGTCTCTGGTTGGTCAACTAGGTAAATAGTAGTCCTGTTCACTGAAAGGTGGGCTAAAGGAAGCAGAGCAGAGGTGGGAGGAAGATGAAGAGTTCAGCTTTTTCAACACATACCTAAATAGTATCCAAATAGAGATCTAGCAAAGACTGTTATGTGGGTATTAGCTGAAGAGGAAGAGTCTGGCTAAGGACTACAGATTTGTACATCATCAGAATCTAGGTAATTAAGCCATGGTGTTGATGAGATCACTCAAGGATGGTCTGCAGAATGAAAAGAAGGTCTAGGACTAAGCCTTGAGGCACTAACTTGAAGTAGCCAGGTAGAAGACAGTGAACCAGCAAAGAAGGCAGAGAGATGGCCCAAAAGTCAGAGATACCAGGTATCACAGAAGACAAGTAAAAAGGGAGTTCAGGAAGGAGGGTTTGATTAACTTTATATTACATAGGTTTCCCAGAGCCAAAAGACCAAAGAAAGAGGCTGACAATTCTATCATTACATAAAGAGTTTATTAAGGGAATTTAGGTATGAGGCTCATCTTAGACAAGAGAAAGATGGTGTGGATAGCCTCTGTGCCATGCAGCAGGGGCTAAGGGGTTATATAGAACAGGGCAAGATGGATAGGGGTATGGGGTGAGAACTGCTCCAGATGAGGGGAAAATGTCTTACATGCTTGCCTGGGGCAGGGCAGTGGTCTGCTCCGGGGGTGGATCAGACCATCTCTGAGGGGATTTTGAAGAAACAGTCTCTGTGAGGCAGCAATCACATCATGGAATAGTCTCCTCCACACCATGTCACCTCTGCTGAGAGGTCAAGTACTACGAGGAGTAGAAAGTCATGAGAAGTAGAAAGTCACTGGTGTTCAGTCATGAAGGTTGGAGTTAGTGGAAGATGAGGAAATGAAGGTGATGAATGTAAAGAACCCTTGCTATTGGATGGAGAGAGGTTTAAGGTACAGGAAAGAAAGAATAATGGATAGGAGGTCAGAGGCAGCGGCTAAGTTTGGCTTCACGGCACGAGTGCAGAGGTTAGCTTTAGATTGGAGGGCAGACACCTCTTCAATCAGTCCACAGATATTGATTATGCACCTCTGTCTCCCAGTCACTGTGTCCTCACAGAGCTTGGTAGCTACCTTCTCCTTTTTTTTTTCTTTTTTTCTTTTTCTTTTTTTTTTTTTTTTTTTTTTTTTTTTTTTTTTTTTTTTTTTTTTTTTTTTTTTTTTTTTTTTTTTTTTTGGTATGTGGGTAGTTCCCTGGCTGGGAATCGAACCCAGGCCGCAGCGTTGACAGCGCCAGTGCCGAAGCCTTAGGCCACTACACCACCAGGGAACTCCCCTTCTCCATTTTTAAAGGGAGGAAGGAAGAAAGGTCAGGTATAGTTGGTGGTCAGTTTTGTAGGTTTGGTGTAGGAAGTTCAAGAAGGTCTCATCTGATGGTTTCTATTTCCTCTGAAACAGGAAAAACAAGGTCAGCTCCTGAGAGGAGGGTAGCAGAGTTGGAAGTTTTAAAAGAATTGCTAAGTTTTGAAATAGCAAGGAGTAAGAGCAAATAAGTATTTATAATAAAATAATAATAACAACATTTAATAAGCACCAACTACATGCTAGCTGTTTTCCATAGCTGCACAATCTTGATCATAATAACTCTGTAAAGTGGGTGAACAAGACATAAACAGTGCTTACCCTCATGGAACTTAGCCTTTTGGGTAACAGACAAGTACCTAAACAATTACAACAGAGACAAATAAACCTGATAGGGGACGTATTGGCTGCTGTGGGAGTACAAAAAAGGAACTTACCCTAGTCATGGGGCGGGGGCAGTCAGGCAATATAGCTGCCCATTGAACCTTTCTTTTGTTTAGTAGATATTTATTGAACATCTACTATGTCCCAGGTTGGTATTGAGAACATGGCTAAAAATAAAACATGGTGGGCTCCAGGAGAGTGTTGATGGTTTGAAATAACTTTCATGGGGAATGGAGGAGGAAGCAGACTAGGCATTTGGAAGGATTGTCTGCTGCTCCAAAAGACTAGCAGCCTTTCCTCTGAACAGTGCTGCAGGCGCACAAACTAATTCTGGCAGCTCATGCCGCTCTAAACGTTTTGATTAACATGGTCTCTCCTCAGACAGGATAATAGATTATTCTTAGATTGCAGCTTTTATATTTCAGTCCCAAGTATTTCAGATTGCTCACTTCGATTAGACTTGAATGTTTCTTAAATCAACTTTCATAGCATATATACATACTATTAGTGTATTTTAAGAGAATTATTGTAACTAATTCCCCTCCCAATTTCTAATTACACACTATTAAATATTACCTACACAATGCACTTTTTCCTATAAGGTATATGTAGCATTTTTAAAAATGGCTTTATTGAAATTAAATTGGCATAAACTGAATATACTTAAAGTGTACAATTTGACATGTTTTAATATTTGTATACGCCTGTGAAAACATCATCACAATCAAGCTATTGAATATATCCATACCCCAAAAAGTGTCCCTGTTACCTTCTCTTCTCTATCTCCCCCATCATCTTCAGGCAACCACTGATCTGCTTTCTAACACTACACATTAGTTTGCATTTTTAGTTTTATGTAAATGGAAACATACAGGTTGTACTCTTTTTATGTCTGACCTCTTTTATTCAATATAATTATCAGAATTGCCCATGTTGTTACATCTCTCAATAGTTCATTCTTATTTATTGCTGAGTATATCCATATTCCAAAGTATAAATATACCACTTTAGTTTTCCTATTCACCCATCCAATGGTGGACATGTAGGTTGCTTCTGAGTTTTGGACTATTACAAATAAAGCTTCTATGAACGTTTGTGTTCAAGTATTTGCATAGGCATATATGTTGTACTTACATTTGATACTTGATTGTACACTAGCTTATATTCAACACCTATTGTGATAGATACCATGCTAAGTGCAGATTATTAGATTTATGGTGACTACAATTCTAGGCCAAAAATTAGGAAAATATGGACTAATGACAAAAAATATACATTTTTAAATCAGGACTGTCCTGGAAATAGAGGACATGATGATTATGGTTTATTGTTTTCTCAGTTTGCTGTATCTCATAGTCTCACATCTTTTCTCTTTAAAGACTATATGACTCTTGAGAGCAAACACAAGTCTTTTTTCATATACCCACAGTAACTAGTCTAATGTTAAGCATATAGTAACCATTCACTAAGTTTTTAATAATTTTCTGCCCTTATTGATCAAAGTAATTATTCTCTTACCTCACAGATTTCTTCCAAGGTGAACTCCACTTGGTATCCAGCGGCCTCCTTCTCTTCTTCTTCAGTGGTGAGTTTATTTGCCTCTAAAGATTGACTGCTGAGAAGGAATCCAGTATAATTTTGGGGTATTCCCATTTATCTTCTTTACGTAATTGTAATCGAAGTATATGTGAAACCTTCTGTCTTGGTTTTCTTATTTAATATTATATCTGTTACATTATAAGCATTTTCAGTATTGCAAGATGGTCTTTATACAAGCACATGCTTATGATTTTAATGGCTGCATAATATTCCATCAGACAGATATAACTTGAATTAACTAACCATT
This sequence comes from Lyroderma lyra, assembly GCA_004026885.1. Taxonomy (NCBI): domain Eukaryota; kingdom Metazoa; phylum Chordata; class Mammalia; order Chiroptera; family Megadermatidae; genus Lyroderma; species Lyroderma lyra. Next base: position 89,309 of record PVJL010006174.1, on the reverse strand, counting down.
TCCCCGTATAACATTTAGACTGCTTCAATTTTGTTAATATTATAAAACAAACGTTTATTTATAGTTTTTTCCTTCTTTTAAATTATTTCTCTTCTAAAATAGGATTATTGTGTTAAAAGATACATTTTCATGGCTTCTAAAAATTTAGTTGACCCTGCCAGATAGTTTATTGTTCTTGACAAACTTTAGAGTTACTTTTTACAGACCTTTTGTCTGTCAGCCATTTGCAGTACCTAATATTCCATAAGGACTGGTGTTAAAATTTTTTTCTATATACAAGTATGTACGAGGTCAGACAATTAATTTCATGAACTCATCCTAGAAAAAGTGCTACATACCTCACTGCTGAATATCACTATTGTCACCTTTGAAGTACTCCCCTTGGAAAGCTATGCACCAATACCAGCACCTAGTCCACCCTTCAAAACAGTTTTGGAATTCTTTTTCTAGAATGGCCATCAGAGCTGTCGTAGTACCCAAAAATCTGACAATTAAGTCCACAAACTTGCCACCATGCACTCATATTAGCAGCACTATACAAACAACTTGATAAAGTGTCATAACCTTGGCAAGTTATGATGACAGCTCTGATGGCCATTCCAGAGAGAGTTCCAAAATTCTGTAACATAGTAGCCCTTCACCTTTTTTGATCCATAGACCCCTTTGAAAATTTAGTAAAAGCAGCTACTTCTCAGAAAAAAATACACACAGATAGCAACATCTTAAAAATCTTTTGATCATAAAGATAAGACATTATCATGGCAATGTGGCAGAAAGTCAGCTGGGCCAACAAATCATAATAGCTAATCTTTTTTAACATATCTGCTGCTTTTTTATTATAGTAAGTATATACTAACTTTACAGTGACATGTGTTTACTCATTGAAGTTCCACTGTGAGATTACCTGGGAATTTTCAAAGATCACAGTATTAAAAGGCCCTGCCACTTCTTAACAAACACTATAAACAAGTATACTGTGTATCTCTTTCCTAGTGGTAACATTCCTAGAGATTATTATCAACCTGAATTCCTTCCTCTTTGTCAAAGGGAAAGAGATAAGTGAAACAATTAATTAATACAAAATTTTTTGTGGTTTTTTTTTTTCCAGCCAACTGTAAAGCTCTTCATTGATGGGAAATTTGTGGAATCCAAAAGTGACAAATGGATTGACATCCACAACCCCGTAAGCAAAGCTGCTTAAACTGACTATCCTAGAATTCTGGGAACGTAATGGGAAAGCGAGGGCCTGGGTGTCTATCATGAAGCACGTAATGTTGCCTCTGTGACTAGATAAAAAATGAAGTATGTGTGGTGCAGGGGCAAAGGATGATGTGCTGTTTTTTCCCATCAGGCCACCAATGAGGTCATTGGTCGGGTCCCTCAAGCCACCAAGGCTGAAATGGATGCAGCTGTTGCTTCTTGCAAACGTGCTTTTCCTGTGTGGGCAGACACTTCAGTATTAAGCCGTCAGCAGGTCCTCCTCCGTTATCAACAGCTTATTAAAGAAAACTTGGTAAGAAATCTGAATGGCATCATTTTCCAGACTGTTGCCTCACGAATGCTTGTCACACTCACCTAGGCCCTGTTAGCTGCAGTTCCTCACTCTGCAATCCAGAGAGGCAAAGATCATGGCTCTCTCCCATGTCCTACTTCTCCCCGCATTTTGTTCCTTGGCTGCCTGAGAACTAAAAGGAGGCACGTCCTTGCATTGGTTTCTATTTGTGTGTTTTCTCTCTAGAAAGAGATTGCCAGGTTAATCACGCTGGAGCAAGGGAAGACCCTAGCTGACGCTGAAGGAGATGTGTTTCGAGGCCTTCGTAAGCTGGGAGTCCTTCATGGGGAGTTTCAGGGACTGTTGGAAAGGAACAGAGGAAGATGAGAGGCAAAGATCTCAAAATGGGAGGCTGCTTCTTCCTTTGTGTGGATTTTATTATCCCATGATATCTCTTTTGGTACTTGTGGAAAATAGCAATACTTCTCGAGTATCTATGAAATTGATTTACTTTATGCTTTGTTTTATTCAAATGATCTTCCAGTAGCTACTTGCATTTCACTGTCTTCTTCCCAATGAGAGAACCTCATTTTGCACAACCCCTTCTCACGGAAGGGGAAGTTAGTGTTTCTTATCTCTGTCATTGGCCTGAACCCACTCCCTGTCCTCAGGGCTGACTAGAGCATGACAAAGCTAAGTAGTGCACAGTAGGCAGTGGAGCTCTGACTACGTCTTCTCTGTTGCAGAGGTGGTTGAGCATGCCTGTAGTGTGACATCCCTCATGCTGGGAGAGACCATGCCATCTATCACCAAAGACATGGACCTTTATTCCTACCGTCTGCCCCTGGGGGTGTGTGCAGGCATTGCTCCATTCAATTTTCCTGCCATGATCCCCCTTTGGATGTTTCCTATGGCCATGGTATGTGGAAATACCTTCCTAATGAAACCATCAGAGCGAGTCCCTGGAGCAACTATGCTTCTTGCTAAGTTGCTCCAGGACTCTGGTGCCCCTGATGGAACACTGAACATCATCCATGGACAACATGAAGGTAACTGCCCTTTAGTACTGGCACTTAATCCGGTTTCAAAAATACCAAGGTATTGAATGGTGATGGGGTATTTTAGAATGAGGAACCTAGGGAGGCAGGGATTTACTAACAGTAACCTCTGTGTTTGAAGGTAATGTTTGTGGACTGTGTTGCCATCGCTGCGTGCTAAGGTAACTAACTGAAAAGTAGCAGTGCTTGCCCTATAGAAAACATTGTAACAAAGAGTATAGATTAGGGCAAGACACAGATAAAATTAAAGAAAAAGTTTTCACTTCAATATTGAGAGAATTTATGAGGATATTTAACTCAGAGAATTTATAGAACTCAGTAAGACTGAAGGCCTTCTAATTCATATAATAATAGCTACTACTTAAAAAGTGCCTGTGTATTCCTGGCACTGTTCCTAGTGCCTTTCATATATTATCTCATTTAATCTTTACAATGAACCCTTTGAGATAGGTACTGTTATTTTCCTTTTTACAGGTAAGAAGATTGAGGCATAATGAAATTAAGTAATTTACCCAAAGTCACACTGCTAGAAACTTTGAAAGCCAGGCTGCGTGTACCCAGGAAGGCTGACCCTGGTTTTTACTTTTAAATACAGTCATATGCCAAATAATGATGTTTCAGTCAACAACAGACCACATATACTACAGTGGTCCCAAAAGATTTTAATGAAGCTGAAAAATTCCTATCACCGAGTGACACGGTAGCCATCATAATGTTATAGCATAATATTACGCATTTGTGGTGACACTGGTGTAAACAAACCTATTGTACTGTCAGTTGTATAAAAGTATAACACATACAACTATGTACAGTATGTACTACTTGATAATGATAATAAATGACTATGTAACCAGTCTATGTATTTATTATACTATACTTTTTATCGTTAGAGTGTACTCTTTCTACTTAAAAAGAAAGGTGCTATAAAACAGTATGCTCTGTTGTGCTCGCAGCAGCCTCATATATCTCATGTTTACCATGTCTCTTGAATGCAGCATTTTCTCTTGTGTTTGAGCTAATCTCATGTTGTTTTGTACAGAAATGTGCTGTACCCTAAGGAACAGTAGGCTATACCACCTAGGTTTGCATAAGTGCATCCTATGATGTTCGCACATTGACAAAATGACCCAATGATGAATTTCTCAGAATTCATCCCTGTTGTTAAGTGAAGCATGACTGTACCATAAATATATTGTCTCTCACATGAAGGCATAATAGTATCTGAGAGTCCCAGTATATAGGGACAGTTGAAGAAATATCACATTCTTAAGGGACAAAAGGAAGTGTCGAGTATTGAAGGGCTCTTATTTTAGAGGAAAATAGGAGTTGTAACCTTCAGAGTTAGAGCAGAAGTGGAAATTCTAGAACAGCAAATGAGAATAATAATGAAAGGGGAGGGGCTAAATAAAATTTATAGTTTAAAGAATCAAGAGAACAAGGAGAGAGAGAACTTTGAAATGGGAATCCAGGATAGAAACAGAAAAGTATGAAAAGTTCTCCTTCATAGCTACCAGTGGGAAGAGGGGAAGTTTGCCATGTTGAGAAGGCATTTGTTCCTTTGAGTGATCATTTATGTTCTTCTTAAAGCTGTAAACTTTATTTGCGATCATCCGGATATCAAAGCTATCAGCTTTGTGGGATCCAACCAGGCGGGAGAGTACATCTTCGAGCGAGGGTCAAGACATGGCAAGAGAGTTCAAGCCAATATGGTGACGTCTTATTCCTTTTTTCCTCAAAATTCTGTTACCTGTATTAAAATACAGTTGAATTCTGTTCTGGCCCTGTTTCTTCCTTCAACCATACTTTTCTAGCCCTTTAGCCTTCCTTCTTTTAAGGCGTACCCTAACAGTCCAGGCTATTTAAAGCACTGGAAAGAACCCAATGTCCCTGTATAAGATGCGCCGTTTACTTGGCTGCATAATTTTGCTGTTCTCTTACTAGCTCCTTGTCAAGTGTTAATACTTTGCAATTCTTTGATACTAAAGTCCAATTGCTACTTGCTCACCCTTCTGCTAATGTTGCATAAAGAATAGCCATCTAAAAAAAAAAAAAAAAGAAGAATAGCCATCTATACACCAGCTTGGAAATTTCATGATATGCCCACTTATTATTTCTTTTCATGGCTGAATGTGTTTTGGCCACTCTGAATTAAGTCCCTCCCAGTTCACTATTAATTTGAGTGAATTCTGTATATAAGAATATACTATGTGTAATGAAATAAAATTAAGTATCAGACATGGTATTTATCAATGCACTCAACTATAGTTGTATTTAGAAACATACGTAGTGGAAATGACTACATGTTAACCTATGTAGAAACTTATGAGTCTGTGTATCCAGAGGCAAACCAACCTGGGGGACCTATTTCCAGAAACTTTTTTTTTATCAGGAGAGCTCTTATTTTGCCTTTCAGCTGGTTCCTGGCATTATTACTGGCAGCTTTTTGGCACTGCTTGCTCTGCCTGTAACTGGAAACCCCAGCAGAAAAAAATTCTTTCCTATCTAACTTAGAAAAGAAGGGAGTTTTCCCTGGTTCCTGGAGGCAGTATTTAGTCAGTTTGACATAGTGATGGTTGGGTCTCTTCTTTGTTTTTATCTAAATAAAGATATAGCAGCTTATCAGCTGAGAAAAATGAAAAAAGTAACCTAGAGACTTAGTGACTTCAGCAGTATCAAAATAACAACTATATCCTCAAAGTAACAAAGAATAAATTCTCTAGGCCTTACCTTAAATTCTCATTTGAAATCTCAAATTCTTTGCCTAATTTCTCAGCCTAGTTTTATTTTGTCAAGGAGGATTCATGGACTTTCTGTGTTTCCTTAGGGAGCCAAGAACCATGGGGTAGTCATGCCAGATGCCAATAAGGAAAATACCCTGAACCAACTGGTTGGGGCAGCATTTGGAGCTGCTGGTCAGCGCTGCATGGCCCTTTCAACAGCGATCCTTGTGGGAGAGGCTCAGAAGTGGCTGCCAGAGTTAGTGGATCGGGCCAAAAAACTGAGAGTCAATGCAGGTAATCAGTTGTCTGCCCTTGCTCCTTTAGACTTTGCATCTGTGGCACTAAGCTCTTGGTTTTAGCACTGGCCTTGAACAGTGGGAGCAATCATGTCTGTTCTAACCATTGTCTCTCTTTATACTGTACTTGTCATTTGGATTCATCTTTAGTTGGCAGTCATAATTTATGTTAATGAAGACCTTAAACTCTTTCATGTTGTTTTGTAGGAGACCAGCCTGGAGCTGATCTTGGCCCTCTGATCACCCCCCAGGCTAAAGAGCGAGTTTGTAATTTGATTGATAGTGGAACAAAGGAAGGAGCCTCTATCCTTCTTGATGGTCGAAACATCAAAGTCAAAGGCTATGAAAATGGCAACTTTGTTGGACCAACCATCATCTCCGATGTCAAGGTGAACTACTCTGGATTATTTATTTGACAAACATGGGAGCTGAAGGCACTTTAGAGGCTATGGAATCTCATCCCTCCTGTTTATGAATGAACATATTTAATGACTAGAGGCCTCATCTCTTGCCAGGGTTACTGTTATTTTATCTAGAGTCTGGATGACTCCCTGCTTTCATTCCTTCCACTCTACCAGCAGTCAGCAAACTTTCCACATAGAGCTAGACAGTAAATTTTTCAGCTCTGCAGGATATATAGTCTCTGTTGCAACTACTCAACTCTTTAGCGTGAAAGTAGTCATTAACGTTGGATGGCTGTGGTCCGATGAAACTTTATTTATGGATGATGGAATTTTAATTTCAAATAATTTTACATGTCATGATTGGTATTTTTCCAAGCCATTTAAAAAATACAGAAACCATTCTTTGCTCGTTGGCTGTACAAGAACAGGCCATATTTTGCCAACTCCCATTATATACTTGTGACTTATTTAATATTAATTTTTTTTCTTACTGTCCCTTCTTGCTGCCTAGTTATGGCTATTGCAGTGTCACTCCCCATCAACATACCCATCACCCAGTATTTATTAAGGACCTGCTCTGTGCCCTAAATGTAGCTTCATCTCCACCAGAAAGTGACAAAAGAAAAAGAATTGATCTGTCAATTTTTATTTATTAAAACTCTGCAAGTCTGTCAGCTAAAATGAATGACTAAACTGTGGAGGGTTTTTTTGAAATACACATGTCCCCACTAATCCTGCTATATACTCCTGAATAATTGAGTTGAAAGTAAGTGGAGTAGAAATTATGAAATCTCTTGCCACAGAGCCTCAGAGGAAAAATCTACTTATCAGCAATAAACACAGCTGACTAGCCATTGCTTTCAATGTTTAATGTGACCTGATATCAAAATATTAATGTACAGACTCATTTGGGAGGCACAGGAGTGAATGATAATGAATTGTTTATGTTACAGAAAACTTAGCACAGGATTCCTTTAAACAGAAAAATTCTCCTTATTTATAAAGTAAGAATTTTCATGTAACTTTTCAGTAACATAACAATTGTATAAACAAGTTATACAAGTATAAAAGAGGAAGCTATGATGGGTCATGGGACCTAAAAAGATACAGTGCTTAAAGGACTATAGTTGTACTTAGTAAGAATTTCAACTTATTTATATGATTGGTAACTTGCAAGATGAAACACAGAAAGAAAAGATTTAAAATGAAAAAGAGATTCCTAACATGGAAGCTGTCCATGTAAACAGTGGATAACAAAGTACCAAATAAGCATTAAATAAATACTGACTACTTTTCTGGATGCATCACTCCTGGCAGCCAAATATGACCTGTTACAAAGAGGAGATTTTTGGTCCAGTTCTTGTGGTTCTGCAGACAAACACTTTGGATGAAGCCATCAAGATTGTAAATGACAACCCATATGGAAATGGAACTGCCATCTTCACCACCAATGGAGCCACTGCTCGGAAATATTCCCACTTGGTGGATGTCGGACAGGTTTGTGAACAGATTTTTAGGACATTCCTGTAGCTACTTGTTTCCTATCTAAAGGGAGATGGTAAAGAGTGATTAACTCGCTGCCCCTCTGCCCTCCCACAATGCCCCATTTCTTCCTCAGGAATCATAGTTTGTGGGGTCCGGCGTGGGGGGAAGTTCATAGGATGGAGATAGGGTGAGGAGGGTATTGAAAATTGGTCTCTCCCCCTTCTGGTAAAGGGGGAGAACTGTACTCTAGCAGGAGCTCCTACCACAGTCTGCACACTAGTGGGGTTTTCTCCCACGTGGAATCTGATGGGTGTGAAAATTTGAGCTCACTTCTCACATGTACGAGGTTTCTACCCTGTGTGGACTTTCTACTGAATATGAAGGTTTGTGTTGTAAGTGAAGCCCCTACCACGGGTACCACATTTAGGGTTTTTCCAGTGTAGACTCTGACAGAGAAGATCTGAGTTCCAAATAAAACCTTCACCACACTCAAAAAAAAAAAAAAAAAAAAATTAAGATAGATAAATAAAATAAAATCAGTTTCTCTGGTACCAAGCATTTGTGCTTCTAAATGGAGAGTTCCTTTGTTTGAATTCTTTTATTAGTATTTGATACGGATTTGTTCTCCTTTAGGTGGGTGTGAATGTCCCCATTCCAGTGCCTTTGCCAATGTTCTCATTCACGGGCTCTCGATCTTCCTTCAGGGGAGACACTAATTTCTATGGCAAACAGGTAACTTTAAGATTTAAAAAATGTTTTTTTCTCTAAGAAACTTTCTTGAACATATTCAGGAACAACGATTCTACAAGGAAGACCCGGCCAGTAGCTTCAGAGGGATCATGTGTTGTTCAGCAGTGCTTGTCAGTAGGTCCCCTAGAAAAGATTTAAAAGTTAATTAAGTTTTGCCAAAGCTGCTTCTTGCCGAATAACAAAGCAACAAAGTTTTGGGGAAAGTCCAAACCACTGTAGAATACGTCCTTTCTTCTGCCTGGGACTCTCTTCCTCCCCACCTGCCCCCGCACTTTCATTTGACTAACTCTTAATCACTTGTTATGTCTCTGTGTAAAGAATGGACTTCTCCAGAAAATCACCTCTGCCCACCACCAGCCCCTTCCTCACTGCTGGTTGGGTGTGCCCTCATGTACTCCATATTTATCTCCTGTAATCGTTACTCATTTACAGAACATTTTATTGAACACCTTCTTTGTACCAAACACTATTCTAGGCACTATAGATATAGCAACAAGACAAATAAGGCAGATCTGGAACCAAATTTTGTGGGTTCAAACCCCACCTCAGGCAGTTGTTAACTGTGTGACCTTGGAGGACCTTGCTTCAGGTTTCTTCATCTGTAAAATGAGAATACCACCTGTACCTATATTTCATGAGGTTATGAGGATTAAATTACCACTATTACCACATACTTCAGCAGGTGCATACATAAATCCTAAGGTGTGAACGGGCATGGCAATGTTCAAACAGCACAAATGGACTGGAGCACAGTGAGTGAAAGAGTAAGAGAATGGCAAGAGATAAGGCTAGAGAGGTAGGCAGAGCCAAGTCTTGTAGGACTCTTTAAGGCATGTTAAGAAGCCCTAATCACATTGTAATTCTCTTTACTTATCTGCAGCACCTGGCACAGAGCAGGTGCCCAAACTTTTGTGGAAAAAATGGGCTAAAGTTCTTTGTAGTCCCACAGAAATACAACCCTTTTGGAATTTTCAGTAATAAAGTAGGCTTTTTCTACACAGGTCTACCTTTTATAGATAAATAAAAAATTAACAGTGGGATTGCATAGCAGAATATATGACAGTGTGGCCATGACCAGTTGAAAAACTGGTTATTTGGAGGTTGATTATACAGTTTGCATCACAGTTTTTGCAAAATTAACTAGTTTGATACTGTTAACAAAAATTTCTTTATAACTGGTAAGAGGCACACTGGAGGAAAACTTTAGTTGTATCTATATCTTATATTGAATGTATGTAATAATCTCTAAATCTGTTTTCAATATATTAACGTCGCCCAGATTTTGTCAAATAATTCTAGAAGAGTGCATCAAGCAAATTAGTATGTTTTCTCGTAACCGTATCTTTCTAGCTTGCTAGTAATTTGGAATGTTAGTTCTGTATAATCTAGTCTCTTTTGCTCAAGCCTATTCTTACAAAATAAACTAGGTATATAGAAAGCCTAAAATACACTGAATTTTTTTGGCTTACATGTCATAGGTGATTTAGAAGTGAATGTGTATAATATCAGACATTTTATTTTATATTTGTAAGATATTGTGGATTTTATTACTTCAGTATAGCTGTTTATCACTGACAGTTATCAGAAATGGCCTAATATATATGTCATTCCCTTGTTTTCTTCATGGGGAGGAGAAAAAAATGAAAAATTATTGAACAGAAGTTAGTTTGCTGGGATAAAAATGCCATTTTTTCCCCCTTCACATTGCTATGAGGTGGGCTTTATGTCAAAGATAAGGCCCAAGGTAAAATAGCAGTCAATAAGAAGTCAAGGCAGGATTTGAGCCATGTCTCAAGACCTCACAGTACACGATATTCAGCTGCAGAACAGAATGACGTGCAAGTTTAACAGATTATATGAGGACTGTCCACAAAGTATCCAGCCATGTACTATGAAAAAGAGGCATTTACGGCTGGATTTCTTCTAGACAACTCTCATTGTTCAATTTTTCCATTTAAATCAAGCTTGTTCAACTCGTGGCCTTCAGGCCTCATGCTGCCCAGGACGGCTTTGAATGCGGCCCAACACAAATTCATAAACTTTCTTAAAACATTATGAGATTTTTTTGTGACTTTTTTTTTTTAAGCTCATGAGTTAGTGTTAGTATATTTTATATGTGGCTCAAAACCGTTGTGGCCCAGGGAAGCCAAAAGATTGGACACCTCTGATGTAGATGCTAATGATCTTGGTTAGTTTCAGCACAATAATAGCTCAGGTTTGACTGTTTACTATATGCTAGGAATTATGCTAAATGTTTTAGATAAATTTATATGAATATGTTGATTTTAGTTGCACCTAAGTTCCTCAGGTAGGAGCCTGAGTAGCACCTCACAGCACTTCCTTCAAAAGAAGATTAGAAGAGGAATCATGAAACCTCCTAGAAACATATGCTAACTCTGTCTCTCCCTTTTATTTGTGCCTTTATTCTCTTTAGGGCGTCCAGTTCTACACTCAGCTAAAGACCATCACTTCGCAGTGGAAAGAAGAAGATGCTACCCTGTCCTCACCTGCTGTAGTCATGCCTACCATGGGCCATTAGAAATAAGGGTGTCCAGACGCAGTCCGTCCTGAGTAACCTCCCTTTATTCCTGACCAACTTCATTTTCCAGGTTTGCTCAGGTCACATCCCTGGCCATGGAATACCTTGTAACGAAAATCTTTCACAAAAGTATTAGTCCCCGCAAAGTTGCTGTAGGGAGACTCCTAGTGTAACTCTGAAAGCAGATTTTCACTTACTCTTCACACTGCTGCTAACTGTGAAATGCTTACCTGGAATGAGAGCCTAGACCTGTCTTCTAAAAATGTTCCCCTTTTCTGAGGCCTTGAAGGAAGGCAAGATTATGTAAAGAAGATCTTCCATAATTGGACCTCTTGGATGGGGAAATAGGACAGAAATATTATAATTCACCCTTTGGTTGATCCTCAGACACAACCCACATAATGCCAGTAGGGGAGATGCCTCTGCCCAGCTTCCCTGAGCCTCTAATGTTATCCCACACTACACAAGATATAGTCCATTTCTACTTATCCCACAGTGTGACAACTGCTGCTTTCTTTTTGCTGAATTCCACTTTGTCCTGTAGATTCATGACCACTAAATTCTATTATTGTCACTGTTCCTGCTTCTTAAAATCACTTCTCAAGGATACCTAAGTATGCACTGACTAAATCAACTTTTTGTTGTATGTGCCAAGTATTAAATTTCAAGGTTTGCTTCGGCAATCATTAACTAATGCTTTAGTCATAAATTCAGATACCAATTTTTTTTTTTAAGAAAACCATTTCAAAAGTTATTTTAGGCCCAGAAGTCAAGGGCTATTCCAGCCATGAAAGTAGGAAAGACTCTTGCCTTAAGCAAGTCTAACCTGATAGACTGTCGAATTTTTCTGTAGTTCTTTCTGCTTGCCTGCATTTCTCATTAGTCATATTTTTAAATAAAATAACTCCATATAGAATAATTGACTGGGGCCTAAGAAATTTTAAAGCTTTTCTGCATAAAGTAGTAAAAAAAAGAAATTCTTTGACAGGTTGTTTTGCTACCATTAATTCAACTGTCTTTATACTTTTTGTTCCTGAATTTGATGTGCTAAACAGAGTAACTTCTATCTCTTTTCTCTACATCCAATTGAATCTTGTCATACAGTTTTTATCCAGTGACTCTAGCAGAAGGCTTCTGTCTCAGACAGAGTAATTTCTGATCCTCAGCCAGACATAGGTTATTTATTTTTCTAGTCACGTGCATGATGCTAACCTACTCCATGGAGGTTATTCAGTGAATTAAGGATAGTGAAATCCTTGAAAATGTATGTGCACCCTATCAATTTTAGGCTTATTACTACCACCTGCTGGATATATATCAAAATCTTCAATCACTTACGGTGACTGGAACTTTAGTAAAATACATTTATGACCCTACTGGGTCTTACTTTTTTCTTTTCTTTTTTTTTCTTTTAGATTTGCCTTCCTAAAGGTGAGGCAATAGAAATGTATAGAGTGTCCCTTGTTTTATCTCTTATCACAGCTTGCAACTGGTAGTAATATTCAATCCAACACTATAGTCTGGGTTGAATAAAAGGTCATATTGTCTAAATTCCAAGTGGAATTAAATATAATCACGGAGATGCCTAAATTTTCCTTACATTTAAGGGAAACCATGTTTTTAAAAAAACTAATCAGAATTATGTTGCTCTGATTGGAATCAACTCATTTGGCTAGCTACTTACTACTCAGAAGTTTCTCATTTCTTAGATGGAAAATAAATCTGTAGTTAAGTTTATGCTAATAGCAGCTAAAAATGCAGTATTTTGTTTTTGTTTTGCTCTGATGTGGCCTCATTTGAAATTTCTCTGATTCTATATTGTACTGATTATGAATGACAAATTACAAATAAAAAGCTATTAAAAAGAAAATCTGTTTTGTTTTTTTTTTAACAGTGCTATACTTTCTTATAATGCCTTTGTCCCCTAGCTTCTAGTGACTCAGACTTCCTACCTCTGTCTAAAGCTGAGAGTTTCATGGTCATTATGTTTATTCTTACATAAAAGATAGTATGTATTTTGGCTAGTCTGTGTAATTCAAAAGGCAATTTATAGGTTTTCTACACTAAGAGAGGCACAGCTGTGTGTTTGCATTAATTATATACCTTCCTTAGTGTGGATATTGTGATAAAAATGTCCATGAGTTCATACTAGTAGTATTACTCATTTCACTGATCCCTGAGAGCTCTTGGCTAGTAGAGCTAAAGAACTATGACTTAGCAAGAAGTTGGATGGGGAAAGGTAACAGTTATGTGTATTGTTTGGTTAGATTAGACTCCTTACCATGTCAGACTCTTTTGATCCTTTCTGCAGATTGGGTATCACCAATTCACCAGAAGAGTCTGAGATTGGTACTTGTTGGGTGATGAAGGTTTGTTCTGGAATATTACTTTCATCCCTGCAATAATGACAAAGTAACAGACCTGTCAATACACACATGGAACTGGGTTCCAAATAACAGACTTGTCATGTTACTCTCAATTCTAGCACATGTAAAATGTCCACAAGAACCACTGTGATCAGACTCATGTTCCTTGCTTTGTCAAGAGAGACCTTACCCAAATTCCTTTGTTTCTTCATTATCCAGAACAACGTAGTTTGGAACTGGAGGTCTAGAACTCTGGCTATATTTCCTGTGGAAACAAGTTAACAATGAGGTAGTGTCTCCTTGTGCCCTGTACTCCAACTACGCTTTAAAAGTGCTAAATGAATGCTTCTGTTGGATGAGCTCATTTTTAAAAATGAGCTTTTGCACACACATAGATAATTTAATATTAACTTACATTCTCTTAAAGTTGAGACGTGTTGAACTTAAGAAATGGAAATATTTATGGCGGTGATCATGATGATGATACACAACAGCTATTAATGGTAATGGGCAGGTTTGAACCAGAGTACTGACCAAAAATGGCCAGAAAAATTCCCTCCCCGTGAAAAGAACCAGAGAACACAGAAAGGTTACCCAATGGAGACAGACACAGTAAGTCTCTCCTGTACTTTGGAAAGTCTGGTTTAAGAACAGGAAATAAACATATCGCTAATTTAATATTCTAATTTGCAAGTGAGCTTAATGGTTATAAAAAGTATAGTAGGCTGATTTGCCAGTAGGTAAAGACACATATCTCACTCCTAAAACTTGTCTTCAACTAGGTGCACATGAAAGCAGCATAAACTCATTCAAAATTTAGATATATTAAATAGTCTAATGTAATACTGTTAGTACCTAAGTTATAGCCAGAGTTGTTTCTGATGCACTAAAGAATACAGTTTATTGATTATATTCCTTTGACTTAGTTCAATCATAAAGAAAAACATTGTACTTTGGATTCACAATTATATACAATCTACTGTGAACTCTTTCTAACTTCCTAATTACTCGCCATGGTAGCCCTTTTATCATTTAATTCCTCCCCAATCTGAGCTTTCTCATTTAATCTCATCTTCATCTCAACATTTCATCATTCTGTTTTTCTATCTTTTTTTTCCTTCATCCAATGCTGGCATGAAATTCCAACAGGCTTAGACATGGTGCCATTATGGCCAGTTTCAAGTTCATTGCCTTGGTGTGAAAGATTTCACTCCAATTCCTTCGTTTCTCTAGTGTTGAAAATAATACGGTGTGAAATGTGAGACCGGGAATTCTGGCTGTATTCCCTGGGGTACAGAAAAGTCAACTCACAACGAGACAGACATTCAATTCCTCCACCTCTTTGGAAGGCTACCAGACACACAAAAGTCATTTCAAAGTCCTCCATCTTCCATTTAGCCTATACTTCTTTTTTTTTTTTTATTTTTTTTATTTTTCGCTTTTTGGTATGCGGGTAGCTCCCTGACTGGGAATCGAACCCAGGCCGCAGCGCTGACAGTGCCAGCGCCAAAGCCTTAAGCCACTACACCACCAGGGAACTTAGCCTATTCTTCTTTAAACTCCTCTCTTTTGGTTGTATTCTTCGTTCTCCCGTCATTAACGGTGCTTAATTACCAAAGGTTCTAGCCTCAGCCCTTTACTATTCTACCTTCATCCACTTTCCTGAACCCAACTACCAATTTTCACTAAACATGCTCAAATCTCTTTCCCTAAAACTATCATCTGTACTCCAATCACTATGTATAATGCCTCAAGTACTTTTCACTTCAATATATTGCCTTCTCTCCAACTCGACACTAAAAATACTACTTCCTATTTCTTCTGCTAGAATGCTTTTCCTCTCCTTTTTGTTACTATTTGCCTTTTCAAGGTCAGATCAAGCTTTTACTTCCTCAGAAATGTTCTTGACCTCATACCACTCCTTTGAGCCTATGTCATAGCTATACTTTTGTATTTAGTTGTGTGATTATTTGAAAATGTTTTTCTTCCCATGTAGACAATGAACTCCCTGAGATTTTCCCTTATTTGCTCAACACTATAATCTCAATAAATAGCAGGTACTCAATATGTATATGTTAAATGAGTTAATGGATGAATTAAATAAAATTTAAACATTTCCCTCACACTGGCTTTCCAGATTTTTCATTTGCCTTTCATACCACCTTCTTTCCTTTCTTGAGCTAAAAAGCTCAAATATTTACACCTCGTTTTCTTTGTTCCTTTTGTCCTTCCTCACCAAGTCCTATTTCTCCTTCTTAAGTGCTTTTTAGTTTCTCCTCTTTTTTTCTGACTGCTCCCACTCTTGCCTAAACCCCTCACCACTGCATGCCCAGAGTATAGCAGTTTTGGCTGGTCCCCACCTCTAGTTCTGTCCTCTCCTTCATCATAATTGTCACTGTTGGGTGCAGGTTAACTCTGAGAACATGACCTGTGAGCCCTTCTAGTGAAGGAGTATGAGAGCATGGCTATTGCTCTTTGTATTCCATCAAGGCAGAGAATAAAAGTATGTTATACTAATCTAGAACCTATGGTAAAAAGTCAGGTTTTTCTGAATGGTTTTTAAGGCTCATCATAACGCTCTATAGATTAAATCTTATTTCTAATTACTAATTACTCTCTAGCATTACCAAATTCCCTCGAGCTAGGCAGTTTTTCCTCAGTGTTCCCTAAATACCCCATACGGATTCCTAATTCTGGGCTTTTGCTCATGCTGTTTACTAAACCCCTTGCCTGACGTACCCTCCTGCCTCCTCACTATCCTACTAAGCCACCAGGCACCCTGCAGAGTCATAGCTTTTAGTCTTCTTGACCGAAGTCTTCCCTTACTACTCTAGCCCACACACATGTGGTCTGAACTCCAATTATACCTTGTTGAGCCACCTAATTTTTTCCTTGTTATATTTGGTTTTACTTGGGCAATTGGATTGTAAACTCTTTGAGATCAAGGGCAATGTCCCAATTCTTTTGAATCCCCATAGTACCTAACATAGGACCAAGCAATTAGTAAGTGATTAACTTGTTTTACCCACTTTATAGTTCATTACCAGGGTTATAGTCACTGATAAAACAGTGGAGAGAGTGAAAATTAATCATTAAAAAGAATTACTTGGAATATCTGTGGATTTTTGTTTTTCTTTCTAGGTCCTTTTCTTAGTGTTGGAGACTCTTGATTAATAATTGGCTTAAAATCATTTACTTATCTTTGCAGACCAATAAAATCTTAAACAATCGCTATATTTCTCTTCAGTCACCACTCATTCAGCGACGTGGTAACCTTCTTAGAAAGCATTACCTTAAACATCTGAGATTAATCTCTTTTCTCCTCCCTTTTTTTTTTTTTTTTTTTTGGTGGTATGTGGGTAGTTCTCTGGCTGGGAATCTAACCCAGGCCACAGCATGGACAGTGCCAGCGCCGAAGCCTTAAGCCACTACACCACCAGGGAACTCCCCCTTTTCTCCTCCCTTTAATTCTAATTCATCTTTCATCTCCATGCTCATTTATTCATCTCCCATTCTTTACTTCTGGGAGTTGCAGTAGCTACGCGGTATGACCCTTTTATACTTCCTAGGCTTTTCCTACTTCTTTAATTCTAAGTGAGAATAAGTTCATTGTTCCTATATGGTTTCTGGGGTTGACAACTCGGTATTCCACTACAGAAACAGGGAGTTACCTAGGAACAAAACCATTCATTTTTGCAAAGAGCAATCGTAAGACTTTCTCCTTCTGCTCCCAGGTCAAATCTCCGATATCCACATTTCCTTGAATATCTGTCCTGAAAATTTTCAAAGAAAAAAAGTGATAAGGTAAAACATGATCAAAGTAAGCATCTCTCCTTTTTAAAATATATAAAATACGGGGTGGGCGGGGGGGTGTTCCCTGCTAGTGTAGTGGCCAGGCTTCAGTGTTCTCACTGCCACGGCCTGGGTTCAATCCCTGCTCAGGGAATTAAAAAAAAAAGAAAAAATATAAGATATGTAAACATGCAAAAAAGAAAATTTCCAACTATAACTGAATGTTATAAGGTTTCTAAATGTAATGACTACAAAGAAACACTGTGTCCATTACAAAATCATAAAGTTGAGCAGCATATCAATATGCTAGCCAATCTGAAATGTTATGTAGTCATTAAAATGAAAATAAGAAAACCTATAACAACATGAAAAAATATATGTGCTCAAACATCAAGCAAATACACAAAATAAAAAGTTGTAATATGACATAATGTATTCAGATACAAAGACAAAAGGAACAAGAAAAACAAAATAGTTGTTTGGTAAGACTATTGATCAATTTCTTTTAACATTTCTTTTTATAATAGATATTTTCATATGAAAATAGAGTAACAAAGGTAAATTTAGAAAATAACATGAAACGTATCTAGTCTATTTTCTTACTTCTAAATCAGGCTGCAGCTAAGCTTTCCAAGCAGGTCTTTAACTATACTATAACTTTCCTAGAAGATTCAGTCTACCTTTTCTTACAAAAGCTGACTGAGTATTAATATACAAATGTATGGAATTTTTTGCATATAGGGCACTCGGTTAGTCCTCTTTAAAGTTTAGGTTTTGCCTTATGATTACCATATACTTCAACTGTCCTCCAATCTACCTCTTAAGCAGATGATATAACATTTTAATCACCATTCCTACTCTGCTGGTAGAGTCAATAGGAAAATTGAGGTTAAGGTGACATGTTGCTCATTAGCAAAAATGTCACACAGACAGCAAAATAGAAAGAGTCCAGCTTCTGCAATAACAATGTGGAGAATCATTTTAGGTACTTTCCTCTGAAAACTGTTATATACCACTTAATATACAGTAGACAAAAAAACATAAAAAAAATCTGCCTTATGTTTAATAGGAACTCAATTTGCTTGACTTATTAAATAAATAAGAGGAGAGTATAGTGAATCTCAGTAAGAGAAGTGTCATTACAGGTTTCTGAATAAGGCAAGAGTTAAAAAAAATTTATATGTAACATGGACATTTTTTAAGAAGAATCTTAACTTTCAGAAGCCACTAATCATGTCCAACCTTCCCAGCAGCTATGTAATTTAAAAGAACCTATAAATCAGTCCATTAAAGCAGAAAACACATTTGGAAGCACTCTCAATAAGATGTTAAGTATAATACATAGTAGTAGGGAGTCTTTTTGAATTTTTCCTGAGTTAAAAAGCCCTTGACAAATCTAACTGCATGGAGGTATAAAACACAATTTTAAGAATAATCTTTAAAATGCACAATAATTTAATCCATGGTCTATAGGGGGGAGAGTGCTCTAACAGATAAAAATGCAAGATGATTAACTATTGTACACAGTCTAGAACTGTCACAAGCATTCTGCTACCTTTATCATAGCTGCAGTTGATCTCTAGAGTATATTTTGGAAACTTGTGCGGACTTTTGGTTAATACAATGATGGGATGCACGACTGTGTGCCTCCAATCCATGGGACAGTTGTGTACAGCAAAGAATTGTATGAAAAATTCTTATATTAATTTTTAAAGTTATATGTTTAGTTAGGCATTATTACCTATGAATTTCAAATCAGAATAGTAAAGGGAACATTAAAAAATATTTATTAAAGTATATTTATCAAAAATGTTTAACCTGAATCTAATTAAACCTTTATAAGTAGTTTACAGGAAATAAAATAAAGGAGCATGTTAAAAGATACTACAATGACATTCTATGGAACAAATAATCTAGGCTCTTGAACAAGTCTCTATTATGAAGGAAAGGGGGGACATCGACTAAAAATACCTCGTAGGCCCCACAAGCTGTACTAAGCATAGGTGTTACAAAGATGAGTAAGTCAGTTCCTGTACTCAAGTAAGTTACTGAGTAATCTATTCAATACTTAGATATTAAGAAACTGAACTTTTCAGGGTTCTTATTTCTCTGAAGGGCACACAAATAGCAGAAAAGACAGAATACTAAGGCGTTATTACTACCATTTCTCGGCCTCCGTAAGATCCTGATTCACAGTATTGGTGCTGTGCCCTCTGCCATCAAATGTTCGAATTTTGGGATATTCTGATCTTCTTGCACATGCCTGTCGCATTTTATAATTGAAAGCAGCTTGCGCTACCTTCTTATAATGCCTCCTGCTACAGAGGATCTGTTGCTTTACTTGGTGTAGAGCATCTAAAAAGAAACTTTCCACTTCTGTTCTCTCATCCAGTATGTTCTTTGCCAGCTTCTTCACTCGATTCATTTCCCTGTCCTTCATCTGAAGAAGGTGCTGCAGCCTGTCAATGTCATACTGAGCCTCTTGGCCATCTACCATTGCCTGTTGCTGCAGTTTTAAAACTTCAGTCTCAAACTCCCTGGTCATACACACCAGGGCATTCTCCAAGCTTGTCACCTTCTTCTGAAGCGTTTGGATTTGTGATCTCTGCTGGGTAAGTTGCATAATCTTTTCCTTAATCAACAGATCATTGATCTCCTAAAAACAGGAGGATGAGAGAGGGGAGAGATTTTCTTTAATCAATTTCAGAACTTAAAAGTTCCTCACTAAATTTCCATTACTTTGTGAGTTTGATACAAGTTTAAGATGGTGATATTTTGGTATTCTGAGTAAAAAACATCCTAGGGTCCTTGTCTGGACTTGTGAGGATCACTGAATTTCTGAAAGTTTAAATATTTTGTATTATCAAAAGGGTAATTCCAAAATCAGTGAGACTATGCAGTAAAACATTAATTTAACAACTGTATACTAAAAACTCTGGCAGTCTGCTAGTTACCTATCTAATGTTCATTTTCTCTTTCCTCCTTAGTAATAAAACCCCTATTTTATTCAGAAAGGCATTAAGACCACTTGAAAATTCCCTGTCTCCCTTGCGGTTCAGCATAGCCATATAAGTTCTGGTCAATGAAATATCAGTAGAAATGTGTATAAGACTTTCAGGAAGACCACCAAAGGGAGGGGCATATATTCTGCCTTCTTGTCCTTCCTTCCTGCTGTTTGAATAATGGTTAGAGCTCCAGCAGCTGATTTTTTTTTTTTTTTTTTTTTTTTTTTTTTTTTTTTTTTTTTTTTTTTTTTTTTTTTTTTTTTTTTTTTTTTTTTTTTTTTTTTTTTTTTTTTTTTTTGCTTTTTGATATGTGGGTAGCTCCCTGACTGGGAATCGAACCCAGACCACAGCGCTGAAGCCTTAAGCCACTACACCATCAGGGAACTCCCTGATATTTTTTAACATGGGTAGTTCCTTGGCTGGGAATTGAACCCAGGCTGCAGTGTTGACAGCACCGAGGCCTAGTCACTATACCAATATACCACTACACCACCAGGGAACTCCCAGCTGATATATTCTTAATAAAGCCAAATCTCATGCTTCTTAGTCATTCAGTAATTAAGCTTTTCAGATAAGAAAGGTACATCAGACAGAAGAAAAATGGTCCCATTGTCCTTATGTATCTTTATTGTACTCAATTCTTAGTATTTACTAATGCAATCCTTTAAAAATGTGATAGGAAACAAAGTCTAAATGAGAGTGGGAACCTTTTGATATAAAAGGAAAGTCTGAGTTTCTTGCAACTTCTTCGAGTTTTTCTGTAGAGCATCAGCTTCCTTCAGGTGGTATGTGAGTGCTTTCTGGAGGTAAACATTCTCTTTAAAAACAGCTCTTCCAGCATTGTTCAATTGCCTAAAATAGACAGACATAAGATCTCAAAATAGAGGCCCAAGTTTTAGATATTACCAAATGAGGACAACGCTTGCTTTATCCCTCAACATTAATGATAATGACAATCCTGCAAGGTTGCTAGTATTAACCCTATTTTTAGATAAAGAAATTTAATTTCAAAAATATTAAGGAATCTTCCTACCATTAGTTGGTACATGGCATTGAGAACCAATCTAACTTCAAAGCCTAGGTTCATAGCCTCACAGAAGGCTGCTACAGAAGAAAAGGTGGAGGAAAAAGGGACAGGAACCCAAAGTTCCCTTTCTAGAAACAGTGAGTGAAAGTAAGGCAGAAAACGTGAAGAAAGCAAACCGGGACAGAAGCGGGAAGACGAAAGAGTGAGAACAAAAGAGGCCTGCAAGGAAGGTAAGAGAGGCTATTAGGGGAAAGGCCGCAGTCTCTCACACAACAGCCTCATGGTGGGCTTTCTCTGCCAGCATCACTATCTTCTTTTCAGCCTCTTTTTCTAATCGGTGCTAAAAATGAAAATAGGCTGTTTTAATATAGAGTTATAGTTCTAACAACAAAATCTACATTTCAAAAGTATTATATTTTATTTATTTTTTTGGAGTTTATAAAAAAGAACTTTAATGTAAGGCAATATTGTCCAAAGTGAAATGAGGGGTAAGAGCCCACACGATGCCCTCTTGCTTCAGGGCATCTGCCCCGTGATGGGCAGAAGGGTGCAGCTCCCACTCAGCAACTTTACATGACCATTCCTCGGTGGTCTTACTTCCCAAAGCAATGACTCGTGTTTCTCCTTTAACTAGTAACGGAAGAACGAATGAACATCTTGAGAGTCAATAACCAGAAAACTATACCAGCCATTATAGCCCAGAAAAGGGTTTCTAAGAGTTCCCCATGTTTATAAGAAGCCTACGAAATGCATTTATTCCATTTTCTATTAAGTCCCCATGACGAGAAAAGATAAAGGTACAAGCATGTCCTTTGATTCAAGCCCTGCTTAACGAGAAGTTAAGAGCTATGTGCACAAATGAATTCAAGGCTCAAACTTCATAAACGAGTTCGAGGCTCAAACTTCTGTTTGCTACTTGATGATTTGAATATATTTAATGAAAGTAAATGACAGTCTTAAGAATTTGTTGTACTGCCTTTCAAGTGAAATCGGTTGAGTGCTTTTGAATCATTAAGTATTTCTTGTATAATGTCAAATAAAACAATCCTGTCCACATGACCTCATGTGAAATAACTCCAAGTGCTAATGGAGGAGCAAGCAAAGAAGACAGTGTGAACACAGCAAGCTTAGGATACCTCCCAGTTTGCCCATTAAAGAAGTAACATGACAGATAACTAGGAAAAACTTTCCACATCAGTTTGGCAAAGCAGAGCTGGAAGAAATTTCTGCTGCATACATTCAACAAATTCCTATTAAGCACTAATATAATAGTATACCAGATTGTTTAGATACTGGAGATCTTGTGGTCAACAAAACAAAGTCCCTGTTCTCGGGGAGATTATATCCTAGGATAAGATCCAAACCACAGTAATTAAAATGTACATACTTAGCATGTACCAGAGTGCCCTCCCCAGTCCCTTATATGACGAGGTACATGCAGCTTTAGTTCCAGCAGGGGAACACCAAACTGAGGAGGGTGTGTTCTAAAGCCTTGGTAAGATGACAGTCTCTCCTGAGAATTTCAAGAATCTTTACCTGGAAAGGGGGTAAAAACTAGACATGCGATATCGAGAATAGGTTTCATTTTCCCTGTTTATTATTCTACTGTGATCTGATAATTACCTTCTAATAAGATACCAAATGGAAGGT
The DNA here is from genome assembly GCA_004026885.1 of Lyroderma lyra. Taxonomy (NCBI): domain Eukaryota; kingdom Metazoa; phylum Chordata; class Mammalia; order Chiroptera; family Megadermatidae; genus Lyroderma; species Lyroderma lyra. The sequence continues at coordinate 66,725 of PVJL010006174.1, read as the reverse complement.
TGGTATGTCTCAGAATGCATGTAAATATATTTATGTGTTCTAGTAAACAAAAGATTTCTGAATTAATCCTAATATGCCATACCTTTTCTTCAAAAAACCTGCCTTCCAATCTTCGAAGTGTGTCCTGGTATTTCCGCTCTGCAGTCCTTAAATTCCCCTTCAGCTAAAATTAAAATAACACAAAGCCAAAAACTGGTCAAGAGGAAATGGGGTTGATTGGGGCATATTCCTAGAAAATTCTCAATAAAGAATCATTTTCTGTTATACATTACCTCTTAAGCCTGAACACATAGAAAAACTGTCCCTGCCTGCGAGTACCGTACTCCCCCAAACTTCTATAGATTTACAAGATCAGTATTGAGTTCTAAAAAGCCTTTCATGATAACAGTTCTCAGAACATTCAGACAAGATGTTCTCATAGTCATTTTTTTTTTTCTTTTTGGTATGTGGGTAGCTCCCTGACTGGGAATCCAACCCAGGCTGCAGCGCTGATGGCACTGGAGCCTTAAGCCACTACACCATCAGGGAACTCCCTCATATTTTCTAAATATCCTCATTTTAAACATGTGGGCTCATAAAATCGTTTAGAATTGGAAGGGATCTTAGGAATCAGACTATACAGTCTCCCACCTAATACAGAAATCCCTTCTCTGTAAGAAAAACATCTAGAAACAGAAGTATCACTAATTCAAATCTCATAAATTCACTGAGTTTGCCCTTTAATAGTTCCCATTTTTAGAAAATTCTCGGGGTTTCCTGGTGGTGTAGTGGCTAGGCTTTGGCGCTCTCAACGCCACGACCTGGGTTCCATTCCCAGTCAGGGAACCACCAAAAATAATAATAATAATAATAATAAATAAATAAATTTTAAAGAAAGAAAATTCTTCTTAGTTTTAATCTAAAAGAAAACAACAACAACCTCCCTGTGATTCCCACGGATGGACCCTTCTGCCCTCTAAAACTACATATAATAAAAAGGACATAGGGGAGTTCCCTGGTGGTGTAGTGGCTTAAGGCTTTGGCGCTGGCGCTGTCAGCGCTGCGGCCTGGGTTCGATTCCCAGTCAGGGAGCTACCCACATACCAAAACAAAAAAAAAAGAAAATCCAAAACAGAAAAATGAATCATTTATAAATAAATAAATAAAATAAAACTACATATAATAAAAAGGACACAGGGGAGTTCCCTGGTGGCCTAGCGGCTAGGCTTTGGCGCTCTCAACGCTGCAGCCTGGGTTCGATTCCCAGTTACCTCCCCCACAGAAAAATTATAAAAATAAAAAGGACATAAAATTTTAGGCAAAGGAAACTGAGCTAATTTAAAACTATCATCCTGTAGTCTATATTTGGAGTCAATCAGATTAGAATAGACACACTCAGTCTAATATTCAGACCATGAAAAAGGCAGTGGGATGGGCTTTCCATTAGACAGACCCGAGTTCAAGTGCTACCTCTCTCATTTACCAGCTGGGCAAGTCAGGCAACTTCTCCACGTCTCAGATCTCCAGAAACAAAAAGGATAATAATAGTCGCTATCTCAGAGGGATATGGCAAGGATTAAATAACAAATAATACATCTACTTAGAATAGTAACCATTTAATATAGTTATTAGTTATTACTAAGTCTAGTAATCCCCTTCCTTATACTTAACAGTTTTCCTTGCTGTGATCTGTCCTAACTGTATTAAATCTCTATTTTATATGATCTCTTTTTATACCCTGTCATTTTTATATAATTTTTAAAAAATGGCTTCTTTAAAATGCCAAAGACTTTCAAAATTAATGTCAATATACAAGTTTATGAAAATGTCTACCATCCTAGTGTTGAGGGAACATACCTTTCATATGCCATTAGACTCCTTCAAAAAAATCTATATATTAATCAATCTTTTGAAAGATAATTAGACAATGCATATCAAAAACTTTTTAAAGTTCATGTTTTTTAACCCATAAGTTCCACTTCTAAGAAGTTATCCTAAAAACTAAAGATATAGAAAAAGTATTTTGTTACTTATATGTTCATTGCAGTCTATAGTAGTGAAAAATTAGAGAGAAGCCCAAATGTCCAACAAGGGACCAATTAATAAATCATGATACATCTACCCAAAGGAATTTCATATATTTAGTCAAAAGATTTTATAGAAAAATATGTAATAGCATTGAAAAATGTTCACAATATATAAAGTGAAAATATCGGGTTAACAATTTGTACCTCATGCTATATATATATGCTATATGTAAATATAGCATATAGCAGATATTTTAAAATGTTTCTAAATAGCAGAGGAAGAAAAAAGGAAACATAATATTCCAAAATATTAACAAGAGTTATCTCTGGTAATGTAATTTAACTAAATTTACTAAAACGGGTATTACCACTTTGTCAAAAAAGACTAATTTATTAAGAAATAATAACTTCAACCTACCAATGAAGGCTGCTTCTGTTAATCAAGTACACAGAAATAACTTTTTCTTTAAAGTTTATGTTTTGATTACCTTTTGACAAGCTAAATTGAATTAGCCTCTTTTTAATTTATACAAATTATACAATGAATCTTATATACACAGTTATAATTTTCTTCATTCATGTATATCCCCCAACTTTAAGCTCACAAGCCCCTACACCTGCCTTAATTCTTCCATGTTTGGGATTCCACAGAAATACCTTATTGTTCCCCATAAGCCAGTATCTTTTTTGCCTTTAAATTTTAAGTCTTCCTGGCCCAACAGTCCTGTTTGAAATCTATTTCTCCCCTAGGTGGCAACATTGTTCTTCAAAAAAAAAAAAAAAAAAAAAAAATTATACTATGGTCCACTAGAATATGCACAACTAGTTCCTAATTCACTTTGACGCAGTATGTATAACTATACTTAGGATGACTATTTAGATTGTTCCTGAAAACTTAAGAAATTTAACTTCATTCAATATGTATCATTTTCATATAAAACAAAACTTGATTTTCTTTCTAAACTTTTTTTCAGCCTCATTGAGATATAATGGACAAATTTGTAAGGTATATTATATCACATCACTTCAGGTGTACATCGTGATGATTTGATATACGTATTCATTGTGAAAGGATTCCTTCCATCTACTTAGAAAACTTGACATTCCTTCAATTACATTTTTAATGAAAAGACCCATTCAGCATTTAACAAATATTCATTGAGCATTACAATGCATCTTGCATTTCCATGAATACAAAGAACAACACTGTTTATACAACTTAGTAGGGGACATAATACAAATGACAAGTAATATCGAGACACAAAATGTTATGGGACCACATAAAAAAGAAAATTATTCCTTTATTTTCTGCTAATCATTTTATTTATTTACTTTTCCCCCAGCTTTATTGAGACATACTTGACATATAACAATGTGTAAGTTTAAGGTGTATAATGTGTTGATTTGATACACTTACGCATTGCAAAATGATTACCACCATAGCATTAGCTAACACCTCCATACTGTCACATAATTACCATTTCCTTTATATAGTAAGAATATTTAAGATCTACTCTCTTAGCAACTTTCAAGTATATAACACAATACTATTAGCTATGGTTACCATGCTATACATTAAATTTCCCAGAAACGGTCAACGTTAGAAGTTTATACCCTTTGACCAATATCTCCTTTTCCCCCTCCCCCAGCTCAGGAAGCTACCCCTCTACTCTATTTCTCTGAGTTTGGCTTTTAATAGATTCCACACATAAGAGATATCACACAGGATTTGTCTCTCTCTGTATATATGACTTACTTCATTTAGCAAAATGCCCTCAAATTTCTTCCCAGTTGTTGCAAATGGCAGGAAGAAAATTGATATTTTTAAAAAGGACTCTGGGGGAAGTCTTCATGGAAAACATGCATTTGAGCTGAGGCTTTGAAGAACAGATGAAATTTTAATGTACAGAGATGTATCAGGAGTATATTTCAAGTAGAAGAAACAGTGTGAACAAAACAACAAAGACAGAAAAGATTTCAGGAACGAGTAAATGTCCAGTTCAGATGGATTAAGGGGGTGTGCATGGGGAAGTGTAGTAAAAGGAGATAATGTTCCAATGCAGTCGTAGGGTCTCAAAACTCACGCTGAGGTGTCTGGACAATAATCTATTTACAAAAGAGAAATATTAAAGAAGATTCTTGAGGGAGGTGATCAGCCAGAACTGTGGTGATTTGAGATTATTCCTGTAATAGTAGGTATTTTGGACTACGGTGGTGTGATGGCATTATGTCCACAACTTCTTTGCGAGTCCTCCTTTCAAATGATGGCAGCTAATCCCCCACCTTTAGAATGTGGGCCAGACTTAGGATTTACTGCTAACTAATGGAATGACAGAGGTCATGCTATGTGATTTCTCTCCAGGTCAAGAAAACGAAGCTTCTGTCTGGCTTTTTCTTGGATTACTCACTGTGGGTGAAGTCGTGAGGCCCATGTGGGAAGAAGTAATTCCCGGCACTCATGTGACAGCCATGTGAGTTAGAATCTTGGAAGCAGGTTCTCAAGATCCAATAAAGCCCTCAGATGACGGCAGCCCTGGCTGATTTCTTTCTTTTTTTTTTTTTTTTCCTGTGCCTCAAGACGCCTGTTTATTGGGGACACAACTCTGCCACAGGGATGACAGGAATCGTACCAAAAATAGCGACGTCTACAGGGCCCCTGAAGGGGTGATTTCTTGATGGCAACCTCATGAGAGACCCTGAGCCAGAACTGCTCAGCTAAACTGCTCCCAAATTCCTTACCCATAGAGATTATGCTTTTAACAAATGTTTATCATGGTTTTAAGTCACTAAACAATAATTTGGGGGTAATTTTCTTTCTATAGTAATAAGTAACTAATGCAGGTAAAGAAATAGATAGGGGGAGCAACAAGACTAGCGGTACTTGACAGGAATTCGGGCTATTGGGATTCTGCTACCAGCTCTACAACTTACCATGGAAGTCTCTTCCCATCTTTGTGTCCCAGTTTTCCTCATCTGTAGAATGGCTTAAATAGGGCCTAATGTTTCTTCGAGCTCAGATTCTGTGAATTCTACGAAATGTTTTAGTTTTAAGTGGTTCCTTATATCACTCACTTAGCAAGTTTTACTGTTAAGTCTAGGAACTAGTGAGAAATGACAAGTATGATATAATACACACACAGGCAGGTCATGAGGCTTTTATTCCCCCTTAGTTTATAAAGATTTAAAAAACATAAAATAACTAGAGAATACAGTTATATGTAACTCCCATTTTAAAATTTTATTTCATTTTTTATTTATTTTTTGGGGGGCAGGGGGTAGTTCCCTGGCTGGGAATCGAACCCAGGCCACGGTGTTGAGAGCACTGAAGCCCAGCCACTACACCACCAGGGAACCCCTTTAAGGATTTTAAGGAGCTTGAAACTCATTGGAGAAGAGCTCCCCAGAAAATACTGCAGAGGAGTTTGTATAATGTAATGGAGCTGCAAATGAAGCACAATTTTAAAGCAACAAATAAACAAATTCATGAACAAAGTCAGCCTCACGGGAAGGCGTTGGGCTAACGACACAATTATGGTAAGGAGTTAAAACACACTCCTCTCAATCTCAGAAAGTGTCTTCCCGCTCCCCAACGTGCCTGAAATATGCTGACTCTTTTCCTTTAATTAGAGCTTCTAAGAGTCTTCTATTAAGACTTTCAAAGCTATACAATCATAACAATAATCAAAACATCAATAATTACTATGCTACTACTCTTACTAAGAATAGTATGAGCCAATGTGCTAAGTACTTTATACACATTGGTTATTTAATCCACACAACATCTCTAAGAGGAGACAAGTAATAGGATATCCACATTTCACAAATGAGGAATCTGAGACTCAGAGAAGTTTAAAGACTTCTCCAAAGCCACATAGGTATCAGCTGCTGAGCCAGGATGTGAAGTCCGTGATCTCAACCATAACTATCTACCCTCTTAATTTTTCATGCACCCTTTCAATTTGGCAGTTAGCTAACAGGTAGACAGAAACAGGTGGAGGAACTCTGGTTTCCCATCAAAGCTTGTTCATGCTAAGTAGGACCCTGGGATGCCAGAGGAGAGCCTAAGAGACACTGTATGCTTGGGTGACACACTGTGACTGAGAGTGAGAGGCACTAAAAAGGATAAAGGAAGGGCCTTAAATATTACTCAAATAACAGCAGGTAACATTATCACACAGTGCTAAGCACATAAAACAGATTATTTCTTCTTCAGAATGGCCCTTTGAAGTTGGTACTATTACTCTCATTTCCATGTTACAGATGAGGAAGTTTAACAAGATACCCAAATAGTGAAGACAGTATTTACACGCTAGCAGTGTGATCTCAGAGCACCAACTTTTAACCCCTACAGTAAGTGCTATATGATTATCTTTGGTGGCATACTGCTATTATTACCATTACTAATATTAGTAGAGTATTCACACGTTATTCAGCAGTGTGTTAGAGTCAGCTCATTATCAGGGATTTTGCCAGCAAGTTGTTAAAGCATTAGTTAGCTTGAATTTAGCCATAATAAAAGTATTTACTCCCAAGGGAATCAGCAAATGCTACAAATCAGGACCATTTTTAAAATTTTTATTTATTTATTTTGTAGAGAGCTACATACCACTGTTAATACAATTCTTACTACGTGATATACACTATGTTAAGTGCTTCACACATATGAACTCATTTAATCCTTACAACAAATGTATGAGACAGTAACTCTTATTATCCCCATTTTACAAATGAGGAAACCTAGGAATAGAGAAGCTAAGTAACTTGCCCAAAGTCACAAAGCTGATTTCAGCTATTCGTGCCTGGCACTCATCTGTGACATTTGTTGCATTATCACTAATGCGATAAAACTGTTGAACCGGGGGAATGGAAAGTAAGAGACACCATAGCAAGGTCAGAAAAACTTTCTGGAAGTATTCAGTTTTCCTCACCCTACGTACCCCTACCCAGAGAAACTTCTAGAATTTTCTAAAATTATTATTCATCAGTCTAAACATATTTTCCTTTAGGACTTTGCTGCTTTGCCCCTAATGTAGTGTGGTTGTTTCTTATTGAAGTCACCTCAAAGGTTTAATGGCTGATAAATGTGGGAAAGTGTTGACTAAGATTTGGAGAAGAAATCAATGCTTAGAAGAAGGAAAGTCTAACCATTAAGACTTTTTGCATCCAATTCTAAACTGATATGTCTTATCCTTTTATTTAAAAAAAATCTCTAAAATGTCAAAAGGATTCCTTTACCATCTCTTAAGAGAAATTGTCTACAAAGGCTTTTGCAGACATAGTAGTTAATTCTAATCTCCTTCCTTTTTAAAAAAGGAAGAAACTTACATCCTCTAATTCTTGCTCCATTTGGATTTTTCTCTTTTGGAATTGTTTTAGTGTTTTCAGCTCTGTCTGAATCATGCCAATTTCTTTGGCTTTCTGATGGAACTGTTCCTCCAGCTCATTTATTTGCACAGCATGCTTTTGTTCCTGGGTGTAAAAAAATAGGTAAATAAGAGGAAAAATAACAGAAGTCACACAAAATCATGTTGCATTTGAAGCAAGCCATTTGTCTATTTTCTTTGAAGAAATGTTCCCTTTTTGGTTTTGCATAAAGTTTTAATTTTTGTTAAAAGATACAAAGTGCCTTGAGTAAGAAAAACTCTAGGAGGAACTGCTCTTGTATAAAAAATACGGATACTCATTAAAAAGAGGTATGAGAGTAGTGAACAAAATTTTAATCTGTAAGGAAGATAAATGACATTCCTGACCCTAAATTAAAATTAGTAAATTAGGAGTCAAAGAAAGAACCAATATCTCTAATAAAGAAAGAAAGAAGATGGGAGGAAAAGGAAGGACAGGGGAAGAGAGAGACAGAGGGGAAAAAAGGAGAAGCAGGAAAAAAAGGAAAGAGGAGGAGCAAGAAAAGAGAAAAAAGGAGAAAGAAGAAAAAAGGGCAGTAACACAGTAAAATCACCACTAATACCAGTTAAAAAACAAACAAACAGGAGATATCAAAAAATGCACCTGACCCTCAAACATATGAAAAAACGCTCCACTTAGCCCATAATAGGAGACATGAAAATTGAAATGCACTGAACTACCATTTCTCACCTATCGTGTTAACAAAAATCCATCCTGACAATATGCTATGGTATATTGTGAACACATGGATAAAAGTTAGATTTCTCATAACATATCAGATTTGATAGATTGGACTTTGCAACCACATAAATATTTTACATAATTATAATTATATAATTACATAATGTTACATGTTTTATTAAATTTTTCAAAAGCAAATCCTAAAAATCAAAAGCAAAATGGGATGCTGGGTTGATGGCATAACCTCACAGAAAGAAATGATTTCAAATGGGTTTTGAACCTTGTAATTTGATAATAGATCCTTATTGGTATATATCCTAAGGGGAAAATTGTCCCACAAAATCTTAAACTGTTTTTACAAATCTATGTTGGTGGCAGTATTGGTATTAGTATTCTGTGACTATTGATGTATTGAGGTTTAAAGCAACTACACAAGTATACTGCTATCAGTAAGAACCAGGATTTTTGGGAGGGAGAAGGGAGATACAGATGAAGTAAAATGCTATATTCCTGCATCTGAATCGAAAATATTAGCATTTCAAGATACAGTTTAATCTTTTAAAAATATAGATATTTCCTAATTTGATCCACTGAAAAGCCCTAGAATGAATGTTTAACTCAGGATCAGTAGGCACCACTAATATCAGATGGTTTTCTAAGTTTACTACAATAACATATTTTATGGTATTTTTTGAGCTTCTGTACAAGTGTGTGAACTTTAAGGGTATTGAGATGCTCAGAGGACCTATTCATGTATTCTCATTGTCTTAAACATGAACTTGCCAGAAAACTGACCACCCAGGAAGTGAAGTGTTAGTGTACACAGATATTCACCAACTTTTCCTTCTCCTCTTGGGCTTTTTCCTTTGTTTCATTCAATTGCTGTTTCAGTTTTTCAATCTGTAGTAGATGAAAATACAAAATCAGGAAGGTTAAAAAATTGTTCTGTACCTTACCTTTATGAAGTAGTCTTGCTTTTACATGATAGAAAACCAGTGGGGTTAGAGAGGTTGAGCAGAGTGGAAAGAGGAGAAGAGAGGACATACTCCATAACCTTAACCTGTTGGTGCCAGTTTCCAAAACCTGGCTATCATCAAAATGACCAGAGTAACTTTTTCTTTTTAATTGTGGTAATGAACACAACATTAAATTGACCATCTTAACCATTTTTAAATGTTCAGTGCAGTAGTGTTAAACATATTCACATTGTTGTACAAGTCCCTGTAACCATTTCATCTTGCAAAACTGAAACTCTATACTCATGAAATATTAATTCCTTCTCTGACTTTCCACCAACCCTTGGCAACCACCTTTCTACTTTCTATTTCTAGATTTTGGCTACCTTAGATACTTGATATGAGTGGAATCATGTAATATTTGTCCTTTCATGACAGGCTTATTTCACTTAGCGTAATGCCCTTGAGGTTCATTCATGTTGTAGCATGTGACAGGATTTCCTTATTTTTTAAGGCTGCATAATCTTCTTTTCTTTATCTTTTGGTTGGTTCCCTGAGTGGGGATCAAACCCAGGCCACAGTGGTGAGCGCGCCGAAGCTTGGCCACTACACCACCAGGGAACCTCCTATAATTTTCTTTTTCCATCCCATCAGTGGACATTTGGGCTACTTCCACCTCTTGGCTATGTGAATAATGTTTCAACAAACATGGATATGCAAATATCTCTCAAGATCCTGCTTTAAATGCTTTTGGCAATATACCCCAAAATGGGATTGCTGGTTCATGTGGTAATTCTATTTTTAATTTTTTGAGGAACCTCCATACCGATTTCCATAATGGCTACATAACATTTCCACCAATGGTGCACAAGGGTTCCAATTTCTCTGCATCTTCCTAACACTTGCTATTTTCTGAAAGTAGCCATGCGTATGAAGTGATATCTCGCCATAGTTTTGATTTGCATTTCTCGTATCTGGGTAACTTTTAAAAGAAAAGTTTCAAGAAGAGTACAAAGAGTTCTCATATACTTTTCACCCTATTTTGACACATTTGCTTTCCTCTCTATGTATATATACCTATCTAAACACATCATTATATAGATATATACAAATGATATATATTTTTTTTACATTGTTTATTCTGGACCATGTGAGAATGACTTTAAGACATCATGATCCTTTACCCCTAAATATTTGCATATTTCCTAAGAAAAAGGACATTTCTTTTTAGAAGCACCGTACAATGATCAAAATTGGGAAATTTAACACTGATATAATCAATAGTCCACATTCAAACTTTACCACCACTTGTCCCAATAACGCCCTTTATTGCAACTTTTCTTTTTCTGTCCAGGATATAATCCTTGGTTATACATTACATTTAGTTGTCATGTATCCTATTCTCCTTTAATCTGGAACAGTTTCTAAGTTTTTGTCTTTTATGATATCAACATTTTTGGTCAGAATTAAGGTTGTCTGATGTTTCTTCATGAGTAATTCAGGTTATGCATTTTTGACAAGCACAGACTGCCAAACTGATTATGTAAATCCTTTCCGGTGATTCACATCATGAGGTAATCGATGTCAATTTTAATCAATTGGTTAAGATTGTGTTTGCCAGTTTCTCAACGTAAAAGTTACTATTTTTCCTTTTGTAATTATTAAGTAATTTGTGGAAAGATACTGTGAGACTATGCAAATACCCTTCTTCTCATCAAACTAACACCCGCTAGTTTTTAGCATCCACTGAGGATTTTTGACTGAATCAATTATTACTATGATGCCAAATGGGAATTTAATAATTTACTGCATTCTAGTAAGGAAGCACTTTCCTTTCTCCCTCATTTATTTATTAGTATGCATTCATGGACTTACTTTATTCAATGGGTTATAATCTATTACTGTCATTATTTATTTTGATTGTCCCAGCATTTTCTAGAGGGAGCCCCTTCCAGCTAGCCCCTGTGTCCTTTAATATTTTTTACTAACTTTCTGACGCATTAAGATATTACAGGCTCACCTTTTACTTTCCCTGCCCCAGTCATGAAATCAATCATTTCTTCAAGAATGCTAGTTTGTTTTAGTAGGGAGTTGGAGTAGCTTTTTAAACTAAAAACTCCTTGACTTGGTTATATAATCAGAGGATATAGAAGTGAAATATTGTTGTAAATAATATCTTAAACTAGTTTTAAAAAAACTAAAAATTCTAAAAAATAAATTGAGATGGTCCTAAGTCATGGACAAGTGTAAAACAATATGAGATTTATTTTATGATTGATTGAACAAAATATTAAATGCAAACACCTACTCTTAAGGGAAACTTTCTCAATTTTGTTCAAGATACAATAGTTTTTAACCCATGTCCTGTTCAGGAAAAAAATGCAGCTCCCGCCACGTTCATTTAATTTTACATAAACATGCTCTTTGTGGCTGAAGCAAATCTAACTGGTATGAATATAAATGATAAAAATTGTTCTTGGAGTTATTTCTAAACAGAACTTATTTCGAATCCTAATGTAACAGAAATGTATATGATGATCAGTATTTAAGAATATTTTTTCGTGTGGTAAATTTCAAAATATGGAACTTTGGGGAAAGTTTAAGGACTGTAATTACGAGTTATCTCGGGGTAAATGCTACAGCTGCAAGCATCACCGGCAAATATTCTGGGGGCAAATGGTAAATGGGTTAAAACATTTCATTTCTAATATTTCTATAATTAACATGAAATAAGATTATAAACATTTTAAATACAATTTTAAAAAATTGATGCATGAATAACAAAACTATAGGAGAGCTAGTTAACCACGATGTATTGAACCTACTTCTTCCCCACAAAGTAGTTTCTTTAGTTTTAATGGATACCCATGATTGTGAAAAACTATACATTTTTACAGCTAGATGTAACCCTTAATATAGGAAGGCAGATAAAAATCAAGAAATACAAGTGATACTGATAAATGCAGACCAATATCAATTAGCTAATATAGGCTATATAATGAATTATGAAAATTATTTATATAGCTGGCCTAAAATTTACTTTAGAATACTTTATAGAAAACAATTTTGATAATACCAACTATTCAAAAAGTAATTTTACAAACTGAAGTTGCCTAGGAAAGAAGGTAAAAAAACAATGACATTAATGCACAAAAATTATACTTTATTTAATAGAATACAGAAAATACACACAAGTATTCAGTTTTCTGATTTCTCTAATATGCTTTCAACATCATCCTGAGCTTAGTTTTGACTGCTATTAACTTTTTCAAAGCATCAGTACACTCACAAGCCATTCAAGCATGCAAATATATTTTAATGAATGCCAACTATGTGTCAGGCCCATACTAAGTGCTGGAAATCAAGCAATGAAAAACAATTTTTAAATGGCCCCCAAAGTATTTACTTCTGAGAGGTTTCATTCTAAATCAGCAAAAGAGATAATAAACAACTACATGAGAAACATGCATATAGCAAGACAGAAACTAATAAATATAACAAAGAAAATAAAACAAGGGAGTGTTTTTAATTTTAAAGAGGATAGTAAGGAATGGTCTCACTGAAAAGGTGTCATTTAAAAAAATTACGGAATGATTCATAAATTTGCATGTCACTCTCATGTAGGCTTTGCATCACTCCAATATTAGTTCATATTGGCTGAAGCAAACACATAAATAAACAATAAAAAATGGGTGAAGGAACATACAGAAGATGTTCAAGTAATTAGTAATAAAAAATACAAAATAAAACACCAGGATACCAATTTACACCCATAAAATTAAGTAAAAATTATTAAGTATAATATCAAGTATTAACAAAAATATGGGCAGACAGGAACTCACTCTAAAACATCGCTCGTGACAGTATAAATTGGTATAACCTCTTTGTAGCTCAATTTAAACCCCTATGAAGTTGAAACTATTCATGCTCCACAATATAATAATTTAACTTCTGTTTACTCCAAAGAAACTCTCACACATGGGCACATGCAGACATACGTAAAAATGTTCACTGAATATTTGTAATAAAAAACTGACTGGTTTACAGGGGGTATGGAACAATATTAAAAAGCAGTTAAGAAAAAATAAAGCATGCTCTTATAAATTTTAAAAAATGAATTGACTCTGGGTGATGAACACATAGCACAACACATAGATGATGTAATATAGAATTGTACACGTGGAACTTACATAATTTTTACTAACCAATGTCACCCCAATAAATTTAACCATAAGAATTTTAAAAAATGATTTGAGTCATAATGTGACTATACCACAAAAACATGATGTTGAATAAAAAAGCAAGTTGCAAAAGACATGTACAATATGATACTACTAATGTAAAACTTAAAATAGTATGTATTATTTGTGGATACATAATATATAAATAGTAAAGGTATAAAAACACACATAAGAATGAAGCACCTCATCCTCAAGGAATTTTCCTTCAATTTTCATGGTGTTCATAGAGGCAGACGGGAAAAGAAGACCTTGTAGTTCCACCTAAATTCTACTTTAACACCCACTAGTTGTGTGACTCTGGGCAAGTTACCTGTCCTTTCTGAGAGTCAATTTCATCTATAAAATGGGAAGACAATTTCATAGCTATATGAGACTTTTTTTCAGAGTCCAAGACTTTTAATTTGTTCCAAAATTGCTGAAGCAAAATCATGATGAAATATTGTGCTTTCCCTTACAACCCCTCAACAGCTACATGTGGTTATTAAAAGGACTAAATGAGATAACAGAGGTAAAGTACCTAGCATAGTGCTGGGCACAAAACAGGGGCACCAAAATATTAGTTCCCATCCCTTTTTCTTCCAGATCTAAAATATTAATAATAGCTTTATTATCAAACTCTTAAATTCAGTACAATAAGATAAATTCAAGATTTAACTTGCTGGGTTCATAATCATGTGATCATGAATCATCAGTGACTTACTTTACAAACCATTAAAACTAAGTATTTATCAATATAAAAATATATAGATCATATACCATGTTCTTGTCCTTAAAATAACATGGATCATAATGTTCCCTTATGATCATCAATCTGTTTCAGACAAGAGAACTTGAGACAAGAACTGAAAATAAGAAAGAACCAGTTATGACAGTAAAGCCATTCTAAAATAGTGTTCTGCTTCAAGGAGAGTTTATAGTCAACTGAAATGTCTTAACTATGTGATAAGATTTCAAGGAATTAAAAGTCCTGGAAATATATAACCACACAAGTATACTACAGGGAGTTACTGAGGCTCAGGAGGGTTTCTACCTGCTTACCATATTATCTTTCTCCTGATCCTGCTTCTTTAGGTAGCTTAATACAGACATTGTGTCTTTCTCCATTTTGTATTGCTGTTTCTTTAAGTCCTCATTAGTTTCTGCAAGTCTCCGGGAAGTATCACGATACTCAGTTCTAGAGAGTTCTGTGACTTCCAGCCTGGCCTCCCAAAGGGAGGCATTGGCCTTGGCTCTGTCCACTGCAGATTCATCAGCTTTTATTGTCTTCCTACATGGGAGGAGGACATTGATAGCATATAACTATTCTCTATAGTAATATTGTATCTCTCTGTTATTTGTTTTATTTGGTATTGCCTGGCACATATGAGCAAATATTATTGGATGAATTAGTTAATAAGAAAAATATGAGGGCTGTCTGCAAAGTATCCAGCCATGTAATATGAAAACCAGAGGCATACATGGCTGGATTTTTTCTAGACAGCCCTCATATATTTACTTGATAAGGGAGTTATTTTAGTAGGTACTTCTTCTGGAAGAGGGGAGCTTTGAAGCTTAACTCTAAAGGACTGGAAAAACAAAAAGGAAAAGCATAAAAAGTCAAATTCATTTCATAAAGCTTTCACATCTTTTCATTTACTTCTTTGATTCTCTAACATTTGAACTGTCTTTTCAATTCCTACTTGCTCAGTCTTAGACCTTGGCTCTCTCCAATGCAAATCCATTACCTTAGTTCCTCTTCTGCATGATGATACATTTGCAGTATAACTGTCACTTTAAGTCCATATTTCTGTGATCTTCCACCCATCCCAACCCCAGTTTCATTTTTGTTTTAGGTTGTTTGGGGTTTTGTTTTGCTTTTGTTTTGTTTTTGCTAGGCTTTGGACAAAAGATCGTCACTAGAGCAAATGTGTTAAATACTTTATCTGCTGGCACCACAATGCACCAGGCTTCAAGGATGGCTGAGAAACAAACCATAATCATTTATACAGAGGTGGAGAAGAAATTTAACAATAATAATAAAGAATGGTTTCAAAAATTAAAGTGATAAAGGGGTAGATTTTTTAAATAAAGATTTATTGTATGAGCATTAACAAAACACTATCCCTTATACATGGTAGGCACATATTTTTAGATAATAACTGAAAAGATTTCACTCATATTTGAATTCTGATTTTCACACATAAATGTGTGGACCTTTCTCCATCCCCACACCCCAACTCCTGCTTCTTGACCCCTTTCCAGTCCCACTCTCACCTTTTGTTCTCTACAAATTAAGGCCAGCTCTATCCACCTCCACCCCAGCCTGTTATAGCTGTTGACCTCCCTTTCCAGCATGATTTAGGCAGCAGTGATAGACTACATTGCTACAGTCATCCAACTGCTCCCTGAAGTTATCAAATCTGAGCAGCTCAGTGTAGTTGATGCAAGAAATCATATAGGATTTCTCATAGGAGGACCACTAATACTGACTGTAGAAACAAAGCAGGGTTTCTTAAACTGTGAGTCTTGGAAAATCTCAGTAATAGAAGGTCTGTTGCTCTCAATGTTCCTCATTGTTGATATGTGTACTGTAGATGCATGGTCAAAAAGAGAAAACTATACTAGTGAGATCCAGGAATGTGATAAGCCCTTGGCACTTTTTAAAAATGCTGGACTAATTGTGCAGTTATGTAAAAAAAAAATCACACTGTACAAGAATACTTACATCAATACATGGGGAAGCTACAAATAAGTATGTACATTGGGCTATCATTTTATAAAGAACAAAAAGAATGTCCCAAAATGATAACAGTGGTTATCTTTAGATGATGGTATTACAGGTGATTTTTGTTTCCTTTGACTTTCCAATTTCCTAAACTTTCTGAACCAAGCATGTATTATGCTCTTAAACAACTTACTTCACAAACTTTACTTGTTTGGGGGATTCCCATGTGGGTCCCATATATAGTGTAGTTGGACACCAGGTATAGAAACTACCAGGGTCCCCCAATAGGTCTAGAGGCTACTAGCAGCAACTCCAAGCCTGCAAAGGGTTAGTACTAGAGCAATATCCATGTGAGGGGTTCTCATCAGTTTGGGGAAACCTGAACAATTACTCAATTTGGTCAAATCCGTTAGGCTTTGCTTTGAATCAAAAGGAGTGGCTAAAAGGCCCAAGGAACTACTGCAATCACCCAGAGATCCTTTGTTCAAGATCATCTCAGGAGTTCCCTGGTGGTGTAGTGGTTTAAGGCTTCCGCGCTGGCGCTGTCAATGCTGCAGCCTGGGTTTGATTCCCAGCCAGGGAACTACCCACATACCCCTCCCTCCCCCCGCCAAATAAATAAAGAAAGAAAATACTGTGTAGAAAGCATTGAATTTAAAAAAAAAAAAGATCATCTCAACCACCAGACTAGGGGCAAGAAAGAATGAACCCAGAGCACAGTTCTTGTGGAAAAATCATCCAAGTTGAAGCATATACAAGCAGACACCTTAATTTGCTTCCTTAATTTGCTTACTGAACAAATCTGCTGTGTTCCAGGCTCTCTGCTTGATGCTGGAGATACAGTGAATAACGCTTTAGTGCCTACTCTAGAGAAGTTTATAGTCTTGAGCAAGATTTCCCAGCCCTGGCACTACTGACAATAAATGATTCTTTGTTGGGGGTGGGGGTGGGGGGTATTGTCCTATGCATTGCACAATACTAAACAACATCCTTGGTGTCTACTCACTAGATGCCAGTAGTATACACCTCCAGATATGACAACCAAAAATGTCCACAGACATTGGTGAATGTTCTCTGGGACACAAAATCTTCCTGGGTTATGAACCACTGCCCAAATGAACTTTCTGTGATGATGAAAATGTTCTATATCTGGGCTGTCCAATAGTCACCACTAGCCACATGTGTCTAGGAAGCATATGAAATGTGCCTAGTGAAACTGAGAATCTAAATTTTTAATTTAATTTAATTTTAATTTAATAGCCACACATGGCTGGGACTACCCTATTGGACAGCGCTTGTCTAGAGGACTTTCAATATCTCAAGAAATGTTACCCTGACCTTCTTTTCTAGTGTCAGAACTCTTCCTCCTCATTCTCAGTTCTTTGTTCCTCCACTAGTAGCTATTTCATTCAGGCCTGTGGTTAACTTCTATTCTTTGGGAACTTAACTGTCTCCATAGTTAAGGCATTACGCACAGACAGGAGATGTGTCTAAATTACTTCAGGGGCCCAAATCTGACACTCTATTGTCTCAGTTGCAGCAGTACAATTTGGCATGCATTTGAGGGAATTTCTTAACGATGGGAACTGTCCTCAGAATCGGGGAGAGCGAGAGGAGGGTTGCAGGAATGTTGGCGGGAGGGTGACAGTCAATCCCTGCTTCTGGCGGCCCCCAGACCCGAATCTCCGGACGGTGGGCCTAAGGAAAGGAGACCCGAGGGTGGCTCCTCCTTACTTCTTCTTGTAGTTGTCTTTGCCTTTCTGCTTGCCTTTCCTTTTGTCCTTTCCCTTCAACGGCATCTTGGCTTCTCCAACGGCCCAGCTGTCGACTTAAGAGTCTCCGCCGCAGCCCAGGCCCGCCTCTGTTTCTAAGGAAACATGCACGCCGAGCTGGGAATGTTCCGCCCTGGCTGTTGCCAGCGTGCGGAGAGCGCATGCGCCGTAACGTGGCCCCCGACGCCGCCGCTTGGGGCCCAGTCCACAGGCGGGGCGCAGAAGGCGGGGCGGAGATCGCTCCGAGGGCGGCGGTCGCTCCGAGGGCGGCGGGCGGCCGCGCCAGGGCGGCGCTCGCGGTGAGTGTGCGAGCGGCGGAGGCTCCAAAATCCGCCCCGGGGCCGGGCGGGCAGGCCGGAGCCGGCTATCCCTGCCTCGGCGGCGGTCCTGCGTCCTGCAAGCGGGGCGTCTCCGGCGGTGCGAAGACGGGGCACCTTCTTCTCAGGAGGCTTGCTACCCTATGGGTCCGCCTGCTCCGCCGGCACGTCCTCCCCTTTCTCCACGCCCCAGCCTGTGGCCCCTGCCGCTTGGCTTTCGCCCCTGCTCCACCTCAGCCGCTCCTGAATCTGTCCGGACTTGTTTGGTTTCCTTCTCCGTGTCCTGGCTTCTAACTCTTGCTAATTCTGTAAGGGATGGCGCGTGTAGTGGAACTTCCTGGGCCACATATTTTTTTGGTGAGGCGGTTGAAGACTTTTTTTTTTTTTTTTCCTTAGGAGGGTGGTGGTTTGAGTCAGGCTGGCACCCTCCGCGGGACAGCGCGCGGGCGCTCGGGAGCCGGTCGACGAGACAAGTGTTGCCTCCTGGGGTGGAAGAAGCTACGAGGACAGTCCTTGGGGACAGGTCCTGGACTCCGTTCTGTCCTGTGTGGTGAACGCTGCCTGCCCAGCACCGGCCAGGGGTTCCCGTTTGCTGATATCTCATGCGTCCGCAGACCCTTTTTTTTGTAAGTTGCATAAATTTGAAAGCTCTTGCCTCTTGGGGTGTGTGGTTTTTCTTTGCTGAGCACACCTATGAAAAGGAGTCTTCGAAAGTATTCTCCTTTTTCAGAGGAGGAGCTGTCATTATGCCTTCATTCATTGAGAGTGAGTCCTTAAGGCAGATAGGGAATTCTGGGTGTCGATTTGCTAGTTAGGAAACTTGTCATTGAAGCTCACCTGTGCGTCATCCTCCATTTCAAGTTGAATTTAAAATTTCTTTTAAAAACTTAATTGTGCATACTCCCTCTCGATTTCCCTGTGGAGGACTTAATCCCTAGACGCCTTCCAGAGATCTTTGACCTCTAATGCTGTGCCCCAGCCCCTCTTTTTCACTTAATTTCTGTTTCTGAGGTCTGTGGTTAGAGGGGGAAATTCTGATTTGTTAAGGAGCACTGAAAATCTTTTTAGACATATCATCTGCTGGCATGATCGTGACTTACTCTGTTTCTCGTGCCTTTTTCCCTCTTTTGTATGTCACAACTTCTGTGGGTCCATAGTGGAATCACCATATATTGAAGGGATTTCCTCTGTTATGAAATCTATAAAGTTAATGCTAAATTTTGTATGTCTGAGGTTCTGAAAATGCACCCTATTGATAACTTACAGAAAAGACAGGGTAAAACATCTATCACAGCCTTTATTTGGAATACATTATAAAAATTGGTAACTGTACAATATGAAAATCGAAGACTTTAGTTGTTTGAACATAGCCCTATACAGACTCATTTATAAACATGGACATTTGATTGTAGCAAGATATTTCTTAATATGAGCATAATACTGTATACTTGTACTTTATAATATATACTTTATAGTTATTTTATTATACAAGATTTCTGTTGGCTATAAGTTTGGTTTTGTAGTTAGAACTTGTGGTATACATATGGCTAAAGAAAGTAACCAGATTCATAGTGTAATAGAGGTGGTTCTAAAATCTAGTCTGCTGAACCTCCACATTTCTGCTAAAGAACTGGATGTTACTAGTCAGTCATCTGTTAGTAAGAAACATCTGATGGTACAAATAGTAGAGTAGGAAGTTGCTGTTTAGCAATTTGTCTATTAGCATTTCTTTCCATAATTTCTGGAAGGTGGTTTTGCTATGAAGTTTCAGATAAGTTTGCTGAATAAATTTCATTGTTTAGAATGCTAATGATTTGAAAACTTGGACTAACCCACTTAGTGTTTTGTTGACTTGGCTTTGTAGTTCCTGGTCAAGAAAGAAATGTGTGCGTCCTGGCTGAATCTTAATACAGACAAAATCATTATGGTCCTGGTAGGTAGGGCAAGTATCTGGATGTAAGGTAACATCTACTATCATAAAGCTGTGAATGTACTTCATATGTTCCTGGGTTTTTTGTTTTTTGTTTTGTTTTGTTTTCTGAATTGAATTCTCTGTCTTTGCCTAATGAATTAACCCATTCTTGTAATATCAAATGTGGAGTTAAAAAAGCCAAATAAGAACTTAGGTCTATTTATCAAAATGTTTAGTGTTTCTGATTTTTTCATCTAGTAGTTCTAAAATTGGGTTTACTCTATAAAGTCTTCTGTGGCTTTATTCTGGTTTAGGTTGGAGACCAAGTTTCTACTTGTAAATCATCCTTGAAGTCACTTGATAGCAGGTGCTACTCTATAGGAAAAGACTTAGGTGAACAGCTTTTGATTGTATTTTCACATAGCCTTTAGAATCCTGCATATGTCTTCAAACTGTATCTGAAGAGACTGATCAATATTTCTGAATAGCATGGTGAATTAATTACTTTCATCCTACTTTTTTATTGCAATTGGTACAAATATAGAATTCTATTAAATAGGTATTATTTTGTGATATTATTACTAGTTTGCATCCCTGAAGGCCTAAAAAATCCTGGAGATCAAGATTATTCTTACCAATTTTTTATTCAGATTTTTTTTTAACATTCAGTGTTTTATTTATATACAAAATATGTTGCTACAAATAATCGTTACCTATTGGCAATTTATTTGCGAAATACCCAGTTTTTATTAGTTGTCCATACAGACCAGCCATTACACAGGACTAAAAGTCAGTTCTCTAAGAAAAATTATATACTCGATTTTCAGGCCCACTTATCTGCACAGTCATTCATGGATCTGTCGGGAGGTGGCATGGCTCCTAAGTGCTACAGGAATTTGGAGTCATGAAAGACTGTCATAGTCAAAGTTTACATAAGGAGATGGGCTGAAAGGAAGAGGGAAGGCTTTCTGGGAAAGTAGAACAATGGGAACCTATTTCAGTGTGTGCTTGAGAGAGAAGTATTTTAACTAGAGCAGTGATTCTCAAAGTGTGGTCCACAGACCAGTAGGGCCAGCATCACCTGGGAACTTGTTAGAAATGCAGATTCTGGAGCCCACTTGAGACCTGGATTGGAAATGCTGGTAGTGAGGCCCAGCAATCTTATGTTTTAACAAGCCCTTTAGATGGTCCTGATGCATGCTTAAGTTTGAGAACCGTTGCATTAGAGCAGAGGGTTCCTATGTGGAAGTAGTGAACAAAAGGTAGCCTCAAAATTCACAGTGAAGGACTTAGAGTGTTAGGCAAGATATTTATCTTTTATTCTACAGAGCAGAGTCATCAACTTTTTATTTGAGGGTTAAATTTGGCCCATAGATGTGTTTCATTTGACCTGCAAGTGTTTTGGGGGCTTGTTTTTATTTCCCAAATGGGGTTGAGTAGTTTTTGACAACTAAATGCAGTTAGTTGTCACAATTGAAAAACCACATTCTATGTAGAAATCTGCTTTCAGCTTATGTTGAAAAATTGGAAGACATGGCAATATTGGGCCTGTATTTCATCATGGCAGCAATCTGTGGAAACAGTAAGCAGCTATCCCTTTAAATGGGACATATGCTCTCCAGTTTGTCTCAGTACCCACCACTTCCTGTTTTACACACACCTTTACTCACTCTTATTTCCTGCCTGACCCTACTAGGTTTTTACATATTTGAGTTTGTAACTTTCATTGTAGTCAGTGGGAAATTGATGAAAGTTTTGAGGAGAGTGATTTATTTATGTATTCATTAATTCATTCAACAAATTGATTAATTAAACACATATGCCAGCTTACACAGTGTTTAAAGATGAATGACTTCTTGCCATGATGTGGGTTACAGTCTAGTGGGAAAATGATAAAAACAGAATTTTAGGATGACAGTAGTATATGGATTTGAGAGTAGAGACATTGGTAACTAGAAGACCAGTTAAGAGGCTCTCACAGTCCAAATTTGAAGTAATAAGGACTGGAATCTAGATTAAGGGGGACTTGGAAGAAAAAAAAGATAAAGAAATGGGAAAGATATTGCAAAGGAAAAATCACCAGTCCTTGATAACAGATTGGAATATGGAAGGCATGAGAGAGCAGAATTCAAAGATGATGAAGATTTTGAGTTGTGAATTAGGAAATTGTGGTGCCACTAACAGAAACAGGGAATTAGAAAGAGAATCCACCTAACCCTCTGTGTGTGTATAGGTAAGGGTGCCAAGCAAGGGGGATGTTTGGAGATGCCATTTTGAAGTATCTCTCATTTTGAGTTCAGTGTTTTAAAAAGAAAAACTTAATGGAAATGTCAAGATTGCATGGTTAGGGGGAGATACTGTTTATTTCAACCTAGGGTTCCAAGTGGATACCTGGAGAAGTGCTTTCTTTTTTTAACTTAAAAAATAATTATTTTTCAATTACAGTTGACATACAATATAATACTAGTTTCATATATACAACATAGTGATTAGACATTTATATAAAACTTATATAAAGTGATCACCCCATAAGTCTAGTATTCATCTGCCACCATACATAGTTATTTCAGTATTTTTTACTATATTCCCTAAGCTGTACTTTACATCCCATGACTATTTTTGTAACTGACAACTTGTACATTTAATCCCTTCCCCTTTTTCACCCATCCCCCTAATTCCTTTTCCATCTGGCAGCCGTCAAAATATTCTTTGTGCATATGAGTTTGTTTCTGTTCTTGTTTATTTTGCTTTTTAGATTCCACACGTAAGTAAAATCACACAGTATTTGTCTTTCTGTTATTTTACTTAGCATAATACCTTCTGGGTCCATCTATGTTGTTTCAAATGGCAAGATTTCTCTTTTTTAAATGGCTGAGTAATGTTCCATTGTATATGTGTACCACTTCTTTATCCATTCATTTATCGATGAACACTTAGGTTGATTCCATATCTTGGCTATTGTAAATAGTGTTGTGGTGAACATAGGGATGCATTGGTTTTTTAAAATTAGTATTTTGGGTTTCTTCGGATAAAGACCCAGAAGTGGAATTGCTAGGTCTTTTGTCTCTTGTTATAAAATCTATTTTGTCTGATAGAAGTATTGCTACCCTAACTTTTTTTCATTTTCATTTGCATGAAATACCTTTTTCCATCCCTTTATGTTCAGTCTGTGGGTGCCTTTTGATCTGAAGTGGGTCTCATGTAGGCAGCCTATGTATGGGTCCTGTTTTCTATTCATTCAGCCACTCTATGTCTTTTGATTAGAGCATTTATTCCATTTACATTTAAAGTAATTATTGATAGGTATATAGTTATTGCCATTTTATTATTCGTATTTTTTACCTTTTTATTTATTTACTTATCTTCTTAAAGAAGTCCCTTTAACATTTCTTGTAATACTGGTTTGGTGGTGATTAATTCCTTTAGCTTTTTCTTGTCTGGGAAGCTCATTATCTCTCCTTCGATTCTAAATGACAATCTTAGTGGTGGATCCTTACTGTTCATCACTTAGAATATTTCATGCCATTTCCTTAAAGTTTGTGTTGATAAATCAGCTGACAGTCTTATGGGCGCTCCCTTGTAGGTAACTAATTGCTTTTGTCTTGTTGCTATTAAGATTCTCTGTCTCTAACTTTTGGAATTTTAATTGTGTGTCTTGATGTGGACTTCTTTGGGTTCGTCTTGTTTGGGACTCTGCGCTTCCTGGACTTACATGTTTATTTCCTTCACCAGGTTAGGGAAATTTTCCATCATTAATTCTTCAAATAGGTTTTCAATTCTTGCACTTTCTCTTCTCTTTCTGGTACCCCTGTGATGTGAATATTGGTACTTAATGTCCCAGAGGTCCCTTAAACTCTCATTTTTTTTGTATTCTTTTCTCTTTTTGCTGTTCTAATTAGGTGTTTTTCACTACTTTGTCTTCCAAATTGCAGATTCTGTCCTCTGCTTCATCTAATCTACTATTGATTCCCTCTAATGTACTCATGTCAGTTATTGTATTTTTCACTTCTGACTGGTTCATTTCTTGTCTTTCTCCATTTTTATGTTTCCTCTTTGTTAAAGTTCTCACTGAGTTTATCTGTTCTTCCCCTAAGTTCATTGAGCATTCTTATAACCAGTGTTTTGAACTCTGCATCTGCCAAATTGCTTGTATTCATTTTGTTTAGTTCTTTTTCTGGAATTTTGTTCTTTCATTTGCAACATGTTTCTTTGTCTCCTCATTTTGACTGTCTCCCTGTGTTTCTTTCTATGTATTAGGTAGATCTGCTACATCTCCCAGTCTTGGTAGAGTGGCTTACATAGTAGATGTCCTGTGGGGCCCAGTGGCTGTCTTCCCGGTCACCTGAGCCAGGTGCTCCAGGTGTGTCCCTCATGTGGGTTGTGTGTGCCCTCCTATTATAGTTGAGCTTTGATTGCTATTGGCATGTCAGTGGGAGGGATGACACTCAAGCTGACTGGCTACGCGCACTGGCCATAACTGTAGTGAAGGAGCTGTTGTGTAGGGCCTGCCTCACAGAGGATTCACTTTAGTGGGACTCTGGTGCCTGCCAAGTTTGCCTTTTGTATGTGTCCTTTATTGAGGTAGTTGGGTGGTGCTTTGGTGTGGTCTGAAGCTGGCCACTGAGTGTGTTGGTTCTGAGGCCTTTTGGGAGGGGCTCTGGTGCAGGTCACAGTCAGCTGCTACCCGTTTCCTGCTTGGGGCCATTTGGTATGAGCTACAGAGTGATCTACAGATGGTTGCTTCTTGTTCTGGACTTGGGCATGCCTGGGAGAAGCTAAGCTGAAAACTAAAGCTGGCTGCCACTACTGCAGAGCTACAGGCCACTTAGCAAGAGGTATTGTGAATGCTGCTGTACAACTAATAGATTCAGAAAAATAAAATTACGGCTTTTCCTAATATGACTAGGATAGGTATTCATTAATTAATTATATTCTATCTTAAAAGTCTAACTATAAAAGTATTATTTTCCCCTTTTTATGTCACTTTGCAGTTTATTCCTATTATCAGTTTCTATTGAGCACCTTCTTGGGCACTCTTCTAGGTGTTTGGACTACATCAGTAAAGAAAAAAGATTCCCAGAGAAGTCACATTAGGTGGTGAACTTATTATACAACAAGTTTACAGTGCACTGTAGAATTGTATGCCTGAAACCTATGTAATCCTTGCTAACAGATGTCACCCCAATAAGTCTAACAATAAAAATGAATTTAAAAAAAAAAAAGAAAAAAGATTCTTGCTCTCAAGGAACTTGTATTCTATCAGAAGAACACAGGCAATAAGCAGAATAAATAAGCTGTCTAGAATGTTAGCATGTGGTAAGTGGTATGGAAAGATGAAAAAGTAGTGAGAATAAAGGGAATTGGGAAAGCAGGTGGAGATAGGGGGCACATGAAAGAGGGAGGTTATTTGGTATTAAAGATGGGCCTCAATAAGAAAGTGTCATTTGAATAATGATTTGAAGGAGTTAAAGGAATTTATCAAGTGGGTGTATGGAAAAGATTGTTCCAGACAAAGGCTCTAAGGTAGAAACATGTGTGACATATAAGCACAGAGGTCAGCGTGGGGAGAGTGAATGAGGTGAAAACTATTAGCAGATGCGGTCAGAGGGGTAACAGTGAGGGAGGCAGAGCAGGTAGATCCGTTCAAACCTTGTTACTCTGAGGGAAATGGGAAGCCGTTGCTGGATTTTGCAGAGGAGAGAGACATACTCTAACGTATTTTAAAAGGATGACTTTAGTTGCTTGTTAAAAATAGATTCTAGAGGAATGAGGGTAAAAGCAGACATCTGTTAGGACAGTATTAGAGTAAATCGCATGAGAGATGTTGGTGGCCCGGGACAAGGTGTTAGCAATGGAAGTTGGCAGAAACAGTCAGATACTGGAAATGAAATGAGCGTACAACCAGCAGGAAACATCAAAAGCTCGTAGTAATGAATGTATGGGAAGGAGACCAGACTACTGTAAGACTTGCACATTCTGATGCTAGTCTGACCTTCCAGCCTCCTCTCTGACCATTTTCTGCTCTACACTCTCTTCCCCACACCCAAATCCATCTTTCACTAGAGTCTTACTGAATGACTTTTCACTTACTACTGCAAGGTCTTAAATTTGTTTCTGAAGCCTCAGTTTTCTCATTTATTGAGTGCAGGTGTCAATATTAGAACCTACTTCACAGAGTGGTATTGTGAAATTAAATGAAATAATCTATGTAAAATAAAATACTTAACATAGTGCTTGGCAGGTATTAAGGTCTCAGTAGGTATTAGCTGCTGTTATTACCTCAGATTGTGTTCCTTTGGTCACTCTTCCCTCTGCATTAAATGCTAACCCTCCTCTTCTATATCCTCCACTGTAGTCTGTTTTTTTCACTTTGTTTCTCATATCCATATGACAAAAATTCATGAGGAAATTTAAAAATGAAATTAAATTATCCATAAATTTCCCACTTTCTGTTCTCATTTTTTTGTAGTCCTTCTGTTTTTTGTCCGTATGTCTATTATTTATGTAGGTTCTATTCATTTTTCATGGTCAGTTCAAATGTCATCTTATGATACCTTTCCTAATCCTCTGGGTAGATTAGGCCTGTGCTTTGGGCTCAGTTAGCACTTCTCTGATTAACTTAAAAGGGTGTGGTTATTTGTATATTGCATCTGTCACCTCTGCGAAGCTCACCATCTTAAATAAAAAGGTCTGTTTATTCTCCTTCAATTCTCTGGCACCTAGTACTTTGTAGACATTAGTAATCATTTTTAGAATTGGACAGTTGTGTGGAGTCTACCAAGGCCCTTCACCCCAGTCCTTCTTACATGTAACTGCTAGATTCTTATTTGTGACACTCCCTTGCTCAGAATCTTCAGTAGCTTCCCTTGCCTGCAGAGTAAAGTCTAAACTCCTTAGCTGAGTATTTGATGCTCTACTATCTAACCTCAATTTGCCTTTCCAACTTTATTTCTTACTATAGTTAGTCATACTAATCTGTTTACTATTTCCCATGGCACCCCTCCTCCCCCATTCCTTTTCTACATCAATGTCTTGATTTTTATTGTTTCTTTTTCCTGAAAAGCACTCCTCTCCTGTCCTAATTTCCCTCCTTGGGACCCTCCTCAAATACCACCTCCTTCTCTTTATCCCACTGGAAGTAATCTTTTCCTGCTTTGAAGTCTCAAAACATGGTAACTTTACAGGGGTAATTAATTGACATTTTTTTTTCTGTTTACTGTAGCCTCTTAAAGGGCAGGTCTAAGATGATTCATCTTTGCATGCTGTACTTTTAAGTAGCTTTAGGCAGCCCATAAGTTCTGAAATGGCTAAATGAATGAATTAATAATGTGTAAGTAAATGGGCTTCCTGGAATAGCGCTGCTATCCATGGGCTGGTTTGGAAGATAACGGGGATTTGAAGTTGTGATATATAGCCATAGTAAGACACTGGGAAAGGAGTTACTCCCTGCCCTAGTGCTCCTGTGGATATCTTTAGCCCAATCATACCAAGTCCATTCAGGACACATTTACTAGTGTTTGACACATTCCAGGTTCGGTACTTGGCTTGGGGACTATAAAAAGATAACATGTACCCTCACCTTAGATACCCTTCATATACACAGCAAGGTGTTCCAGGGCTCTGGCCCTTGGTATTGTGTATGTAGTTCCCAAGTTATATCCCCAAATGAGGTGTTGCTCACCTTGCTAAAATCTCCCAGATTTATCTTATTAGATCTACCTTGATTTTGCTTGGCTTGGCTAACTTATGCTCTGGGCGGTTTGACTAATTTATTCTCATAGTTTAGCTTATTGTTTAAAAATTTCATTCTAGTTACAATTTGAACTTGCTTTATGTTTGATTTTTAACTTTGTTAAAGCCACCTTTGCTGTGGATATCAGAAGAATTGGCAGTGGGTGCTTTTATATTTGACTATTTGCAGACTTTTTGATGAACCTTTTATAGTCACCTATTCCATTCCATTATTTTCTACTCTTGAGAAAAGCTGTGTCATTTTTATTCAAGTCAGTTAATACTGATATTTGCTGAGGATGGAAATAGACATAAATAACAGTCAGGTGTCACCATGGAACAGTGCCTGTAAGAAAAACAAGTCCACTCATTTTGAAATCTGTTTCAGTGCCTCAAGAACCATCCTTTATAGTACCTGCCGTCTTTATTCTGGTACATCTTTATATTCTAGCCACTGAACTCTTTTAATACTGGAAGTTCTCAGAATTCTCTTTGTGTCACTTCACCAGCTTAATTTCTACCTCTGCTTCAGGACGCAGCTTAGGCCTTTCATCCTGTAAGAAGCCTACCACTCCCTTCCTGCCTCCAGCCTTCCCCTTCTGAGATAAGTTACTTGACCTTTATGTCCATTTCTGTCACACTCTGTGCTGTCAGAGAACTGACCACAGTACATTATAGTTGTTGGTTTACTTGTATCTTTCTTCTGTTAAGCTGAAGTCTCCCCAAGAAATATACCTATATCTGATTCCTCTTTTGTATCTACAAGTTAGCATAGTATCTGTTATATATTAGACACTCAATAAATGCTTATTAGTTAGACAATTCAATGCCCAGCTTTCTAAATTCATTTTAAGGATAGAAGCTATCAAGGAGTATTATTAACTTCTCTACTATGGGCTAATGTTATAAAAACATGAATTAGTAGGGAATTAATAACATTACATAATTACATATTTGTAATTGTAAATATAACATTATTAAATAATGTTGTAAAACATTAAGTAGTAGGTAATTAATCTCCTGTTGTAAAAACAGCACAGAATTCAGTCCCTGAGCAACTCTGCCTTCGTATAAGCAATAATCTACTAGTCAGCACTTAACTATCATAAAAGTAGATGAATCATATGTACTCAGAAAAAAAGTAGATAAGGGAGGAGTGAAAGATAAAGAAGGGAGTGAATTGGCAAAATGCCACACAGTTAGTTGCAAACTAGCACAAAGGTGAATGTAGTTCATGGAACTAGCTTGATTCAGAAGAACTGAAATAGGAGCAAAGAGCAAAAAGCAACCAGCAGTGAAAGCAAGGATTCACAGGGAACGGGCACACACAAGCAGGTGAGCACCCAGAGAGAGCTTGCGGGTCTTGTGCGGTGTGATCTCTCGGACTCTGGGGGACATGGAAGAAGGGAATCCAGAATGTGAAGCTCTGGGAGGTCTGAATCGGGATGATTAGTGTTTACTACAGAGATGAAGACACACTGAAAAGACCATAGGAGATGGGCATAGTGACAAACACTGGCTAGCACCAAAGTTTCAAAGAAAAGAATTGAAGATAGGGCTTTGTTGGGGGTGAATAGGAGATAGAGAGCAGGAGATCTGAGAAGACCAATTCTGAAAGTAGTGGATTTAAATATACTGATGTGGAGTTCCCTGATGGTGTAGTGGCTTAAGTCTTCGGCGCTGGCGCTGTCAGTGCTGCGGCCTGGGTTCGATTCCCAGCCAGGGAGCTACCCACATACCAAAAAGCAAAAAAAAAAAAAAATAAATAAATATACTGATGTATGACTCTCCAGTCTATAGAAAGTAAATTTGACTACATTATTTTGAGTAGCATATAAAAATTTTTATATAATTGACACATTTGGAGAAACAGTCCTTCCTTCGAAGTTTGGAATCTTGATCTTCTGACGGGCAGGTAATTAATCTCCTTGGAAAGAAGTCAGCTATTATATTCTTATTAAATGGGTGAGATCCGGTCCCTGAGGTATTAAATCAAAATTCCTGCTCACATGGTAGGGAGGTCTGGGAGCAAGGAGTATGAAAAAAGAAGTAAATTCTATAGTATATTAGAAGGTGAGAAGTGCTATGGAGAAATGTACCAGGAAAGGAAGGTAGAAGTGTCTATGACCAGGTGGCTTATGATTTTATTTTTTTATTTTTTATTTTTTTCCAAAAGCACTGTCTTTATTTATAGAGACTCTTAACCACTTCAATGGCAGGAGTGGGAGAGGTTCCTTATTCAATCCAGGGGCCTCCATTATGGTCTGTTGTTAACCAAACACACAGGCAGTGGCATCATGGATCTGATAAACTAACTAAATATTTAGTCTCTCTCTGCTAGAGCAACAAGGTGAGCATCAATTTCTGCTTCCGTAAGAATCCTGAATTTAGAATTTTCAACTGTAACTGCTCCAACTTCTATTTCTGAAGGTTTGAAATCAATTGATAAAACAGTAGACAGGCATGTAATCACAGTTTCCAAGGTCTGTTCAAATGTCCAGTCAAATTTCTTCTTCACTTTTTTTTCAAAGAAGCTGGTGGACTCGGTTTGTTTAAACTCCTGCTGTTGTGGCTTTAAACCCACAATAGTAACCAGCAGGATCACTTGTACACCTGAGGGCCTTGTTCTTCATCTATACCAATTAAAATCATACAACAACCAAGAAGCCTAATTTCAGCATTCTGTGTGTGGACCTGAGCAATATCAGCAATTCTTTTACACAGCATGTCCACAGAAATCTCATAGCCATACTTGTATTTCCAGTTAGCTGCCTCATAGTGTGTCCTCTGTACCTGGGATCTGCTGTCATTCCTGCCATCATACAGCCCATGTTTTTGGTTATCTTGAATAAGTGAGTCACTGTGCCAGAATATTGTAATTTGTCAGGTACTTTCTTCTGTGTGACAATTACTGCACAGTCTTTCCCTCTGACAGTGACTGATGTAAGGCCACCTTGGTTAATGGCCTTAAAAGCATAATCTACTTGGTAGAGCTGGCCCTTGGGTGAAAAAATGGTAATGCGACAGTCAAAACCAGCACTGGAACAACGGGACATGTTGACGTACTCAGCACTTCAAACACATTATCTTGGCCCCATAGCTCATGATTTTAAATAGAGTGGACAAGGTAGGTCTCACTGAGAACAGTGACATTTGAGCACAGACTAACAAAGTGAATGAGCTAGCTGTGCAGCCTGGTGTCATGTAAATAGGACACTATTCTGTATACTCTAAATGGTAAGCCTTTCTAATAGCATTCTTAAAGTCACTAATCTCAAAGAAAAATGAGGGGGGGTGGCGTTAGAAGTTGGGAGCAGGAGCATTTTATGTGTTCATCCTTTGCTTTTTCTAAAATCTGTAGTTTTACACTGAACACATGGTACGCCGCAGTTTTCACTCCATGAAAACGGATACCATGTATGTATTTTCCCCCCTTGAAATCTCTTTTGGAAGAAAAACAAATGTTTGCTTAATGGAAATAGAAACTGGAGAGGTTTTTCAGAAACCACAATAATAGAGAAAGTATGAGTGAGCCCTGAAGAAGCTGTTGTGGCGTCAGTCACAGAGGTGGAGGAAGACTGGTGCTGAAAAGCCCCTAAATACCTTTCCTGAGGGAGAAAAGGGACCCAGTGTTGAAAATGCCTCAAGCTCTGGGCAAGGCAAGGAACCATTAATACTCAGAGAATCAGAAAGATGGCTTTTGTTTTCAGTTACTTAGGTTGATCTCCATGGCCAGCCTATTTCCTGTAAAATAAGCATCAGCCAAAGGGAGTGATGTAAGATGTGAGTATGAATCTGGCCAGGCAGCTGCCCTGTTTGATTTCATGGGATTAAGATTCCTTTGTGTGAGATTTAAAAAATTGTCCTTTCCTAGCCAATAGCTCTCATTCTTAACTTTAGGATAGAAGTTAAGCTTTGTATAATGTTCAAAGTGATAATTCTAACTTTGCCTTTGTAGTACCTCAGAGCAACTAGTTAAATAGTTTTAAATTCCAAATGCAATTAACTTTAATTTGCTTTATTTTATGTAGTACGTCACCTGTGAAGAGGCACACATTTTGATAAAAGAAAACCCTAGGAGATCAACAAACCTGAGAATGATTGAGAATTCTCAATCTGTACTCCAAATGTAATGAGTATTCTCTGGTAGAAATAAAGGGATTGGAAAGTAGAGGACTTTGGAATTAGATCTTGTTTAACCAGTAACTAACTTATACAAGGTCACGTCCCGGGTGAAAGCTGGATCAGAAGACCCAAAACTGTTTTAAGCAAAGGAGCAATTAAGGAAGACTTAAACATTAGAGGATAGATAGGGCATTCTGTATTAATACCAGGAGAAAATATAGGCTATCCAGTAGACATTTTCCATGTGATCTTACTCTAGGTTTTCAGCATCATTTGTATCCAACCTGCCATAATAAACAAATTCAAAACAAATAATGCTAAGCACTAGTGCTAACTTTTATGTCTCCTTAAGGACACATTAAGAAATAGAGGCAGTAAGTTGCTGTAAGGGAGACACTTTGGAATCAGGGAAAAAGAAAGGTTGGCAAGAGCGAAGACTGATTTCCAATCAGCATCTCACCATTGACTTGCTTTATGACTTTTAGCAAGTCATTGAACCTCTCTGTCTAAATTTGCCCATCTCTAAGTTCTTTTGGGAATAACATGATCTAAAACCTGAAGGATGTTTTAAAAACAATAATGGTCTATTTAAGTGTTTTTAAATTAAGCTGATTTCCTTAAAATGTGGTTGTATATGCAAGTCATTGGCAGTATTATTGGTCACAGGTGGCCTGGTTTATGAAGGCTGTGAACACCCCAGTGCTAGGGACTTTGTAACTTCTTTGGAACTTTATAACTTTAATTCAGAAATTGAAGTGCTTATTCTGTATAAAGAAGAAATGGAAAGGAGAATAGGGGAAGGTTAGTATATGAAGACAAAATTGTCAAAATGGAAAGAACTCAAAACTAGGAGCAGGGTGGCAGAGAGGGCCTTTGAGTATGTAAGCTCCACCTTACAATTAAAAGCAGAGCATGAGAAAATAAATTCCAACTTCCTTTTGCAACCAGACAGCCTTCAGAAAAGGTGCTAAGAGCCTTTGTCACCCAGGTTTATCTGGTTATGCTGGTTATTAGAAATAGAGAAGGAGCACTTTGGAGAAAGGGGTGGAACTTCCATAATGGGCGTTTCTTTTGCAGGTGTAAACAAAAGGCCAGGTGGTCTAAACTTGTGTGTCTTTGTCTTAGAAGCCACTACAGGTGTTTGAGCAGCACTGCTTCTGCGACAAAAGCCTAGACTCACCACATCTTGGGAAGAGAATGGCCACTTTCTGGGGGGCAGCCTTTTTCATGCTGGTGGCATCCTGTGTTTGCAGCACTGTCTTCCACAGAGACCAGAAGACTTGGTTTGAGGGTGTCTTCCTGTCTTCCATGTGCCCTATCAATGTCAGTGCCAGCACTGTATATGGAATTATGTTTGATGCAGGGAGCACTGGAACACGAATTCATGTTTACACCTTTGTACAGAAAATACCAGGTAAGTGCAACTGGTACCCTCACCAGAGTCAATAAATCCATATTCTAGCATCTCCTCCGGGAAACAAATGTGCTGGCAGTGTGTAGTGTGAATTACAGAATCTTATGGCTACTGAATGTCTTTCTTTAGAGAACATTTCAGACTGTAATTGAACATAATTATGGGGGTTTAATTCAGTGTGAAATTAAGAGAGATATGAGCTGACTGTAGTTTGAAACCCATGTGTCCAAGAAGTATACGTATAATTTGTCTTTCTTTTTCTCTAAAGATAGTTGATACTCCAGAGTTCAGAATTTTGAGACTTGAGAGAAGGATCACTATCATCCTTGAAGAAGGGGATGAGGAGATCCTGGAGATTAGCTTAATTGAACTTCCAGTGTTCAATCTTCAGGTTACATATAGAGCCTAGGGAAAGGAGTAGGAACTAAGTTTCCACCAGAGAAATGACAGAGGTACTCTCAAGGATTGCCTGTCATCCTTTATCCCCCTACCCAATACTCTGTAAGCCATTCCTCACAGGTGGGATTGCCTGGAATAGCTCAGGGAAATAGCAGGTTAATCTAATGGGTCATATGATACAGAGAGCCCAGTAGCAGAAGCAGCCTCACTTTTGGTAATCAGCCATCTCTCTTCTGTTTTATTCCACGGACAAAATAGGACAGCTCCCAGTTCTGGAAGGGGAAATTTTTGATTCTGTGAAGCCAGGACTGTCTGCTTTTGTAGATCAACCTAAGAGGGTGAGTTTTTTAAAATTAGATATTTAGATTCTCATTGCGTTGGTAACATTACCATACAGCTACTGTTAAATATCTCAATGCTACTGACACCGAGGTCATGTGTGAGATCAATTTTCTGTCCTCTGCTAATCTCCTGCATAACAGTAATTGTATACCCTGAGCTCATGAGGGTTTTGGTGGAAGGAGGCTAGACTAGACTATGACCATGTAGGGATGACACCATCTTTTAAGAGACTGCTCCCTTTGTATTTGCTGTTTAAGATTTTGAGTTGAAGCCATCAAGCTGCATTAATTAATGTTGATGCAGACGATGAACGTGAAGTTCAATAAGGTATAAGGTACAAAATAACTGGTCTACAATCACTGGATTGTAGACCCAGTGAACTCCATTTCAGAGTGCCCTTATGTTAGGACTGAACCATGCCTATACCTTTAGAAATTAGGCAAGAACCCACGACAGCAAAAATCTTTGGTAGTAGATGAATGGAGAGTTTTTTTGTGTGACTATTTCACATTTGAGCACTCACAACATGCAACACCCAATGTGTTAGAAGCCATACTGAAATAAAATGGAATGAGGCAGAATGTTGAACTTTGGTAGCAGATACAAAGTCTCATTCAGTATCTCAAGCATAATCATTAACCAAAGGAAAACTTGATGTTAAAAATGGCTTGAACTTGAAGAAATGATGTTTATTTTCTCAGCTCACTGTTACGAAATGGCAAATGTGTTAGAAAACTAGGAGCTGTTGAAAGCAACTATATTATGAAAAACTGATTTGACATTTAAAGAAGATTGTGTTGTGGTTGCTATTAATTATAATGATTAAGAGGCAGCATGTCAAATAGATGTTTACTCAGGGAAACAATGTATTTAAAATCATGGTTTTTAATTTATCATAAATTAAGCATCTATTGTGTACCATGCATGTAGGTGCTGGTGATGCAAAAACGAATGTAATGCATTCTCTCCTTATGGAAAATCATAAGAAATGTAGCATAACAAAAACTACATTTGTTTGGCAACTATACACAGTTTGCCCCATCTAATGCACACAACAGTTTTGTTGGAGGTATGAGGTGAGATATCTCCAATCTCACAGCTGAGTAAGCCAAGCCCCAGGAACTCCCTGTCTTAGGCCAACGGGCTAAGTCTTCTAACTCCAAATCCTGTGTTTCAATTACAATACTCAACTTTCTGCCTTGAAGCTAATTTATCTGAAACATAAAATAACAATCAATTAAAATGACCACACTATAAAAGAATCATTTTTATTATGACTGAACCAAAACGAAATACATTCTCCTTCAAAGAAGCCCACTTCTCTAGGTTTCTGTTCCTGTGGAGCAGAGAGGTAGCCCTCTGCCACTTACCTCACTCTTGTTACTCCCCTGGAGCATGATGAGGGAATACACAGTGCCATTATATGGACTGCTCAATGTATGAGTATCTCCTCTCTCTTTGAAGGGTGCTGAGACTGTTCAAGGACTCTTAGAGGTGGCCAAAGACTCAATCCCTCGAAGTCACTGGAAAAGGACCCCAGTGGTCTTGAAGGCAACAGCAGGACTGCGCTTACTGCCAGAACAGAAAGCTCAGGCTCTGCTCTTTGAGGTAATTTTTGAAATCTGCATCTTGGATAATTCCTTTTCCTATGTAAATATTTTTTATGGTTTTAAAGCCCTTTAGAGTATTACTGTTAACTTTAGTATTCCACCATTACTAAAGCACTGTGGTGACTCTGGGCTCTTTTATAGTTAGTTATTTACATTTTTAAATGTTACTCTTGAATTTATAGAGCTTTTCCTAAAAAGTTTAAAGTACTTTCTATAATATTCTTAATTCTCTTAACTTATTACAATAGAATCACAGAAATTATTTTTAATCAACTTTAATGAGGAATAACTTACAATTACATTTATCCATTTTAAGAGTACAGTTAGATAAGTGTTGACAAATGTACATATTTCCTGTGCCCCTTTGCAGTCAGTTGCCCCCTTCTGTGCAACCAGGCAGCCACAGATCTGCTTTAGGCCATTATAGGTTCGTTTTGTTGTTCTTACATTTCATATTAGTGGAATAATACAGCTTATATTCTCTTTTGTGTGTGTCTGACTTTTTTCTCTCAGCATAAAGTTTTTGAGAACACTTGTAGAATTGTAAAGGGTGAAAGATTTTTAAAGACAATGTATTTCAACTCTCATTCAGGTCAAAACTAAGCATAGAATTTTTAAAAACTCAGAATTTTTAGTCTTACCTATTTTTATTATGAAAAAACAAGAAAATAAATAAGATTAATAAGATTTAGTATTGTGAAGACTATGGGCAGAATCCCATTATAACAAAAATCACAGCAAAAAAGGAGTTTGTATTATACATGTGCCAATTCAGTTTTGTCTTGTTTTGTTTTTTTAATATGTGGGTAAGTTCCCTGGCTGGGAATCGAACCCAGGCTACAGCGTTGACAGTGCCGAAGACTTAGCCACTATACCACCAGGGAACTCCCTAATTCAGTTTTCTAAATTCATTCTCCTTTGACTCTCAGCAGAGAGGTCTTAAGTTTCCTTGCTCAAGGACAGACTGCCTGGAATGTCTGCATGAGAATCTGAATTTCTATTCCTCATTCGTTCATTCATTCCTTCACTTATTCACTTGTTTATTCTTCATATGAATGCTTTAGTATCTTCTGGGCACTGGTGAAGTTCCTAGGGATATAGAGCAGGGAAGAAAAATGACACCATCCCTGTCCTCATGAAACTGACATTCTAGTTGTGAAGACAAGTCAAAACAAAGTATGTCAGGTACTTCAGAAGCTATGGAGAAAAAGTAAACCAGAATAAGGCAGATAGGGAATGCTAGTGGTAGTGTGGTTTATCATGTGAGGCCTCAAAGGCCAGTGTAAGGATTTTGGCTTTTTCTCTAAGAAGGAAGCCATTGGCAGGGTTTAAGCTAAGGAGAGGCATGATTTGATGCCTGTTTTTAAAGCACTGCTCTGACTGCTCTTTTGAAAATAAACTGTGGACAGAGGGGAGGGTTGGAGAGGGCAAGAGCAGAAACTCTCTCTGTTTATTCCTCTTTGCTTATTTATCTTCTTAAAAGCTTGTTTATAGTTCATTTAACTGGCTTTTCCTGGTTGAAACAGGGTCTAGAGGTCACTGCATGAAGTGTTTTGTCCTATCAGAAGTGAGAACAGCCAACAGAATTTCTTCTGTTCATATTTTGAACCCCCTCCATCCCCATTATAATAATAAAAATGAGATATAATACCCATTTCATGACCTTTATTTATGGAGAGTCAAAGCTTTTGTGCAAGATATATGTTCTCATCTTCTAAAATAGGATAAATCTAGATCTGGGGGTCTGTCTAGACTTTTGAGGTCCCAGCCATGTGTCAGGATTTGACAAGGGCTGACAGCAGAGTACCTCAGCCTGTGAATATGAACTCCTTACCAGGAAAGACAAAGACAGTAACAGCAGAAACTTCTATAGCCTCAGGAGCCACCCAGGCCCAACTCTTCACTATCTGAGTTTATATGCTCATCTAAGAAATGGACTGGGAAAGGTCCTCCTAGCTTCCAATATACAAGCTCAGACAATTAATTTTGCGAACTCATCCTAGAAAAAGTGCTGCATACCTCATTGCTGAACACCTTGGAAGTACTCCCTTTGGGAAGCTATGCACCGACAGAATAGTCTACTCTTCAAAGCAGTTTTGGAACTCTTTTTTTCCTGGAACAGCTATCCCAGCTGTTGTCTTGCCCAAAATCTGACAGTTAAGTTCGTGAACTTACCACCATATGCTTACCTTGGCAGCACTGTACAAACAACTAGGTAAGGTATCATGACCTGGGCAAGGTTATGACAGCTCTGATAGCCATTCCAGAAAAAAAAGAGTTCCAAAATTGCTGTGAAGGCTAAACTAGGTGCTGGCATTGGTGCATAGTTTCCCATGGGGAGTACTTAAAAGGTGACTAGTGATGTTCAGCAATAAGGTATGTAGCACTTTTTCTAGGATGAGTTCACGAAATTAATTGTCTGACCTCGTATGTCCAGGTAGAATTAATCAGGTGTGTTTTAAAACTTACAGGATCCTAATTTGAGCTGGTAGGGTCAATGTGTGCCCTTCCCTAGCTCGAGTTCACCTATACATGTAGGTAGTTCGGTTGCAGTTTATTTTAAAGTCAAGGGAATCCATGTGTTCTGTTTTTACAAGAAAACAATAATGGCTTGTCTGGTTTCTTCTCTAGTTTCTTGGGGAAAAGGAATGAGTTTTGCTAAAGTTTTATTTAGGGAAAATGAAGAGAGTAGTTTTTCTAAGCTTTATAGGATACATCCAAAATATGGAAATTTGTTTTATTGCTTTGGGGAATCCAGATATTTTCCTTTTTCTCTAGGTAAAAGAGATCTTCAAGAAGTCACCTTTCCTGGTACCAAATGACAGTGTTAGCATCATGGATGGATCCTATGAAGGTGGAGAGGTGTTGATATATGTTCTGGGGGAGAGAGCCAGGGTTAATAAAAGATCTGATTAAAGGAACTGGGACCAGGGATGGGAGTGCTGAAGCAAAAGGAACTATCATATTTTTCTGTGTGCCTAAAATTGTTAGACCAAATATTGGGGGTTGTCTTATACACGGGATTAACCAGTTGAGAGGGTTTCTTAATGTTGGGTTAGAAACGTAGGAGTTTTCTTATACATGGGGGTTATCTTATATCCAGAAAAATATGGTATGTGAAGAAAAACAAATAAACAAGGAGGAATGAAATAACAAGAAATGGAAGGATGGAGAGAAAGGAAATGTATGCTTTAGACATGAAATTTAGAGAGAAACCGACCAAAGTTGGGGCCAGGGAAGAGGGGAACAATGCTCTGGGATGTAACCTTTGTCTTCTTTTTCTTTTTAGGCATATTAGCTTGGATTACTGTGAATTTTCTGACAGGTAATACATTCTCAAGTCTACCTAAGACCTTGACTCGGTTTCACACATAATCAGAGAGCAAAAATGCCTGTGGTTTTTCCTGTATTGTTCTTTCCTTTTGTTAAAAAAAAAAAAAAAAGAAGAAGACAGGAAGTTAGTGTTTATAATGTGCCTTGAAGGCCTCAGCTGCAGCAAGAGTCTTTCTAGATTAGCTAGCATTCATCTGCAACCTCTGGAGGCAGAGAGCAGTGGAGTACTTATGGAATTTTTCCAGAGCAGGAGAGAAATTCCAGACAGAGGAGTGTTGGGCTGCCAAGGAAGCAGATGTTCAGAATTGGCTCTCATCACAGGTCAGCTGCATGGCCACAGCCAGGAGACTGTGGGGACCCTGGATCTGGGGGGAGCTTCTACCCAAATCACGTTCCTGCCCCAGTTTCAGGTGAGTCATTAACATGAAGGTTTGGTTAGCAACTCATGTCATGGTGCTAAGAAAGTACCCCATTTTCAGACAGCAGCTCCAACACAAATAGGCTGAGTGAAGCAATTAATTACTGAGTGAACTTCCCTTTGCCACTATTCAGAGTCCCTTTGATTCCTCAAGTTTTACGAGATTAGCATTTTTAATTTGTCTCATCTCTGATTTTTTTTTGGTGGGGGGACAGGGATGGCAGTGATAACATCTTTAGATAATCCAGATCCTGATAGTCTTTTTGCTTTTTCTGATTTTCAGAAAACCCTGGAACAAACCCCTAGGGGCTACCTCACTTCCTTTGAGATGTTTAACAGCACTTATAAGCTCTATACACATAGGTGAGGAGGGGGACAGGGAGGACTAAAATTTCATGTGGTGTGGTTCTCCTAACTTCAAAGCATTTTCACATCTATTATCGCATCTGACAACTTTACATAATCTTTGCCAATTCCTGAAGGCCTACTAACCAAAACCTAATCCACTTACCAAAGGCCACAGGACCCAAGAATTTCTCCATTCTTTGCCTCAGAAGTATATGACTTAAAGAATAAGGGGGTTCCCTAGTGGTGTAGTGGCTAGGCTTCTTTGTTATCAACGCTGTGGCCTGGGTTTGAATCCCAGCCAGGGAACTACCCCCCCTCCAAAAAAAAAAAAAAAAAGAAAGAAAAATTTTCTCTAGAAAGAGGTCACTCAGAAACGGTTCAGCCAAAGCTCTGTGCTAACTCCATTGAGCTTGCCTTCACGTGTTGAAAATCCAGCCTAGAATTTGATCACAGTGGGGCTGGGAGCTAAGATAATGAGAGCTTTTCTGGGGATAGTTCCCAGGGTGGTACCCTAAGAAATATCACTATCCCTGGCCTTTAGTTGTAGAAAGTTCTTACTGCATGGCTTTGATCTAAACTATAGAAATTACCACCTGGTGTCCACGCTAAATGAATAGGTCACAGAGAGCAAGGTTTTCCCTCCCTCTATAGGGAGATGGAGAAACCATGTTACTTTTCAAAGAGGTTACTTTAGGATAGAAAACTTCAGGACCAGCATGAATTTAGTCAATCCTGTATTTTACAGTTACTTGGGATTTGGATTGAAAGCTGCAAGACTAGCAACCCTGGGAGCCCTGGAAGCAGAAGGTTCGTCTTGGGTACTTGTGCTTGGTGGGGTATGGTGAGCATAACACCAGTATTCAGCTTGCCTTTTTCCTTTCTTGGCAGTGATTCTAGGGAGGACAGGGTTATGCCGAATTAAGCAGCATATGTTATATAATGAACATAATAATAGCAAATTCCTTTTCTCCTGTATGAGTTCAGATGTCTTGGTATACATTAGCCATTTCTAGAGTGTGGTCTGTTTGTATAGGGGGGAACATCCTGTGGCCAGGAGGCCGAAGTATCTACAGAAATTCAAGGCTCAAAGAGTGAATTTGGCAGGAGCTTGCTTAAGCCCTTAGCTTTCTGTGGAAAATGGAGGAAGGAGCAAGGTCCACTTGCAAGGTGGAATAGCTGAGCAACTCCATTTGTTTCTTCACAGGTGATAGAGGGTTGAGCTCAGCTTTTGAGGTCAGACAGAACTGGGTTCAGTTTCCATTTTGTGATTTGGGGCAAGTTAGCTAACTTTCTGTGCCCCTTTTCTCACTTTAAATAAGATTTTGAGGTGATAGAGAAGTCACATTAGGTGGTGAACTTATTATACATCAAGTTGACAATGCACTGTAGAATTGTGTGCCTGAAACCTATGTAATCCTTGCTAACAGATGTCACCCCAATAAGTCTAACACTAAAAATGAATTAAAAAATAATAAATAAATAAGATTTTGCATTTAATGCAGCTTTTATAGTGCCTAGCTCACAGTAAGCTATTGTGATTTATGGCATGTCAAAGTTTATAAAACACCTTCAAGTGTATTTCATTTAAGCCTCACAACAGCGAATGAGAAAAGTAGAATGGTATTTTTCCCCATTTTAAAAAGGAGAGAGAACTTACTCTATTGCAGGAATTTGGATTTCTTTAAGATGTGATGAAAGCCATGAATCCCTTCACCAAATGTACATAACGCACAAAAATTTGCCTATAGTTTCGGGGTGTTCACCAACCCCACAAAGCCCATCTATGAACCCTGTTAAGAATTCCTGCCATAGCATGTAGCTGTGGAACTAATTTCATAGGATTTTCAGGCCCAGCCAACTTGTGATTCCTTGCAGCCTTATTGGCTTCTTACTTGCCTTCCTCCCTCTCTCTGACATCCTTGCCTCTTTGTGGTCTGTTTTTTTTTTTGTTTGTTTTTTGTTTTTTTGTTGTTGTTGTTTTCCCAGGGATTGATGGACATACTTTTCGAAGTGCCTGTCTACCAAGATGGTTAGAAGCAGAGTGGATTTTTGGGGGTGTAAAATATCAGTATGGTGGCAACCAAGAAGGCAAGTGATGTTTTTTTCCCCACTGGTTAAAGTTAATTTTACAATGGAAGTCTAGAAAACTCCCATGGGAAACTTTTTCTAGAGCTCAAAAGAAGCTTGTCATGTTGCAGGGACTCATTCCAAATAGTTGTTGGTATGCCTCCAGGGAATAATGTGAAGTGACAGTGAACAAGGCAGCCATCCCTGTGTATCCTCCCTTTCCCTGGCCAAGTATTGTGGATCCATTCTTACCCTGGGCCTAATGGATTAAGGGTCTCTGCCTTCAGCAGGGTAAAATTTTTTCAGGTTCGGTCAATATTTAGCTATTTAAATTACAGTAAAACTTACAATTGAGATGATAGGACAGATAATTCATTTTAAGTATTATAAAAGGCACAGACTTAAAAATCAAGGAAATAACTTGGTTTTTCCAGTGAAGGAAGCAGGCAGGCCTTCTGGCTACTTCTTACAAGTACTGTGAAACAGTGCTAGGCAGCAGCTCGAGGTCGGCTATGGCTGTTTTTGGTGAATAGGGGTTAGGGAGGGGAGTTGCCAGAGAGAAGCAGGCCCCTTTGCTGCAGAGGTGTGAGGCTATGGAAGTGTGCTCATCCTTGTAAGCCCTTTGTCCTGAGCATCAGCTTCCACTTTCCTTGACCCTCCTGCTCTTTCCTCTTTGGATCCAGATGTTTGCCACAGAAAGTGGTCTCTTCCTCTATCTTTTTTCTCACCTTGCCCCTGTGTACCTTTGCTCTGGCAGGGGAGGTGGGCTTTGAGCCCTGCTACTCGGAAGTGCTGAGGGTGGTCCAAGGAAAACTTCACCAGCCAGATGAGATCCACAGGAGCTCCTTCTATGCTTTCTCCTACTATTACGATCGAGCTGTTGACACAGACATGATTGGTAAGTTCGCTCCAGGTGTCAGTTCAGGGAGGAAACCAGGGAAAGCTGTGGTGGGAAAGGGAGGGGGAGGGAGTTCCCTGGTGGTGTAGTGGCTAGGCTGTCAACGCTGTGGCCTGGGTTTGATTCCCAGCCAGGGAGCCACCCCACCAAAGAAGAAAAAGAAAGGGAGGAGGGGAATCTAAAATGTTTTGTCCGGAGGTGATCCCCTTACTCTTCTCAGTTCTAGTTGTTGAGTAACACTAGTTACTCAAATGGAAGGGTGAATATGACTGAGAATCTTTTGGAGCTAGAAAATGGCCTTAATTTGCATGAAGTCTTTTTCAAACATTTTTATTGAGATATAATTGACATCAAATGCACAAAATCTATTTTTTATTAAAATGTAGTTGACATACAATATTATATTAGTTTCAGGCATGTAACAGTGATTCAGCATTTATATATATATTTACAAAGTGATTGCCACAATAAGTCTAGTAATAATTTGTCATTGTATAAAGTTATGATATTGTTGACTATATTCC
Source organism: Lyroderma lyra (assembly GCA_004026885.1). NCBI lineage: Eukaryota > Metazoa > Chordata > Mammalia > Chiroptera > Megadermatidae > Lyroderma > Lyroderma lyra. Next base: position 23,524 of record PVJL010006174.1, on the reverse strand, counting down.
CTGTGCTGTACATTACATCATCTGACCTATTATAACTGGGAGTTTGTGCATTCTTATTCTCCTTCACGTTTTTTACCCAGCCCCCACATCTCCCTCCCTTCTGGCAGCCATCAATTTGTTCCTTATATGTGTAAGTCTGTTTCTGTTTTGTTTGTTTTGCTTTTTAGATTCCATATGTAAGTGAAATCATATGGTATTTGTCCTTCTCTGTCTTCACGTAGTATAAAAATATACATATTTAAAACGTACAGTTTGCTAAGTTTTGACATATATATACACCCATGAAACCATCACCATATTCAATATAAAAAAATCCATCACCCCAAAGTTTCTTCTTCCTCCTTTATAGCTTTTTGTTTTCTTATCACAATAGTAATGCTTTTGTTTAGCTATGAGAATATGCGAGGTCTGACAATTAAGTTCGCGAACTTGCCACCATGCGCTTTGGCAGCACTGTACAAACAACTGTCAGGTTTTATAAACTTGGTATATCTGTGTCTCACAGCTGTGTTTGTATTGATGTGTGGTGGTGTCTTGCTCAGTGGCGTTCATTATTGTTGAGTGTTTTTGGATGCCGTCACAAGAATGACAGAGCTTAATTAGACTAATGAACAAACATTATATTTCTTGTTAAACTTGGCAAGAGTGGAAGTGAAATCAGGGACAAGTTAGTCCAAGTTTATGGGGATAATGCCATGAAGAAAACGGCAGTGTACAAATGGATAAACGTTTTTCTGAGGGAAGAGAATGCATTACTGATAAAGAGAGGTCAGGGCGGCCAGTAACAAACAGAATTGACAACAACGTTGAAAAAATTCATTGAATTGTGCATTTAAATCTTCTGACTTTGAGAAGCATAGCAGAACAAGTAAACATTGATAAAAAAAGTTAGGAAAATAATTTTTTGTTTGTTTTGTTTTGTTTTATTTATTGGGGTGACATTGGTTAGTAAAGTTATATTAAGTTTCAAATGTACAATTGTATAATACATCATCTATGTGTTGCATTGTGCACTCACCATCCAGAGTCATTTCTCTTTCCATCACCATGTACTTGGCCCCTCAACTTTAGGATTTGCAAGAAACTACACTTGATATTGGTGCATGTGATTTTCCCCCTCATTTGAATGGTACACACTTCTGCATGCTGAGGGCAGACATTTAAGCTTGAAATCTCGTAGGAGAAGCTTACATTTTCAGACAGAGAAAGAGAGTCCATGGGGATTTCTGGTAGCCTGGCCTTATAGAACTGGGAGGGAGAAAACACTAAAGTAGAAAAAATGTGGCCCTTCCCTTTCCCTTCAGAGAAGACTGACAGTGTCCAAGGCCAGCTGGACAACAGTCAGGATGAGCATCACAAAGGGATGAATACGTTGTTAGCATCCATCTGCTCCGGGTTGAGTATTTGAAAAACTGCCTGGGTCCAGGGCTGTATGTTTCAAAACACAACTACATTTGATCTGCTCTTCATCAAAAAGGAAAATTTTAACATGAAAAAGGTGTGTGCAAAAATCGGTCCTGAAGGAGCTCACTGATGAATGAAAGCAAAGGAGATTGGAAGTTTGCCAAGACCTTTTGGAGAGGCAGAACGGTGGTCTGGACCATGTTATCACTGGTGATGAAACATGGGTGTACCAATATGACCCTGAAACAAACCACCAAGGTGCACAATGGAAGTCAGCCAATTGTCCATGACCAAAAAAGTTCCATCAGTCCAAATCAAGAGTCAAAATGATGTTGCTAAGCTTTTTTGGTATCAAAGGGATTGTTCATTATGAATTTGTACCAGCTAGACAGTCAACCAAGTTTACCATTTGGAAATGCTGAAAAGCCTACGTGAAAAAGTTAGATGAAAATGACCTGAACTTTTCGCCAACAACTCATGGCTCTTGCATCACGACAAAGCACCAGCTCTTTTTTTTTTTTTTTTTTTTTTTGCTTTTTGGTATGTGGGTAGCTCCCTGACTGGGAATCGAACCCAGGCCGCAGCGCTGACAGCGCCAGCACCGAAGCCTTAAGCCACTACACCATCAGGGAACTCCCAAAGCACCAGCTCTTTTTTAGCCAGCATACAAGTAACCGTATTGGAACACCCTCCTACTCCCTGATCTGGCCCCCAGTGACTTTATTTCTCTGCCATAAGATAAAGGAAACATTGAAAGGAATACGTTTTGATGACATTCAGGACATCAAGGGTAACACGATGACAGCTCTGATGGCCATTCCAGAAAAAGAGTTCTAAAATTGCTCTGAAGGGTGGACTAGCTGCTGGCATCAGAGCATAGCTTCCCAAGGGGAGTACTTCAGAGTGATTGTAGTGACATTCAGCAATGAGGTATGTAGCACTTTTTCTAGGATGAGTTTGTGAACTTAATTGTCAAACCTCATATGTATGCAATCCATCATGGCCTGAGACATTAATTTTCTATTTTGTAATGTTTTTTAAATGGGTCAAATTTTTAAGTGGTTAAATATATATAATATAAAATAGATTATAAGTAAATAAAATAGGCTGCATGGATATTATATGAATGTCATGTTTATTTATCCCATTCTCTGTTAGAAATTTTATTTCCCATTTTTCTTTATTACAAATATCACTTGGATGAATTTCCTTATGCGTCTTTGAAGGCTTTTTGACATCACCTACTGTTCTTTTTCATTTCAGATTATGAAAAAGGAGGTGTTTTAAAAGTTGAAGATTTTGAAAGAAAAGCAAGGGAAGGTAAATGTCAGTAGCATCCCTTGAAGGCAAGTTGTGAGGCTGTGCCTGCCAACTCCAGTGGCCTTAAAAGTGACCTGATGTTCCACAGTCAGCAGAAAGCCTCTCAGGAAGCTCATTTCCTGTCTTTGCCAGGAGTTAAAATCATTAAGTGGCACAGAAAAAGATCAGAGTATGAGAGATTTTGGAGAAATGGTGAAAACCTGTTCTTTCTACATTTCTTCTTTTTCTAAAAAGAAAAAAAATTTTTGAAAATAGTGTTAATGAAACACCAAGCACTAAAATATATGGGAAGTAGCCACAGAGGCGTCCTTGAGAGAGTCTGTTGAAAATATAAATAAATGAATCTTATCCAGTGGCCCAAAAGTATGACTAACTGGCATTTCCCTGTCTCCAGGGCCTCAGCATTAATAACTTAATTCAACTTCATTGAATTAAGACCCAACAGTAGGTCATAGAAATTTAGCAAATGAACAAGGGCCCATGTGAATTTGAGTAGATAGGATATAACATCAGAAACATGCAAGTTCGTAAGAAGCTGCAGTCTTATAGCGGCTGTCAATACACAGTTCTAGCCTCCAAGACTCCTAGGCATTAACCAATTGGAGAATTCTGTTTTGCTTATTCTAAGGCTATATTTAGAGGAAATTGTACATCTCTAATTTGGCTGAATTTCACTCTTCACTCTCTGTCTCCTTCAGTGTGTGACAATATGGAAAACTTCACCTCAGGCAGTCCTTTCCTATGCATGGATCTCAGTTACATCACAGCCTTGTTGAGGGATGGCTTTGGCTTTGCAGACAGCACCATCTTACAGGTAAGAGCGAGGGCAGAGGAGTCTCATAACACTTATTTGGGATTTGGGAAGGAAGTTAATCATTTGTTTAGTAATGAAAGTGGCTATAGGTGGGATTAAGAGGATTTCTGTTCAGGCTGTGGACAATCACTGTGCAAGGCACTATGAATGTGGGAAATTACCTTGATGCAATGGCAGTTTCTAAGTATATTACCAGGCAGGCTCTCCCAGAGGTCACAGAGCAGAAAGGCTTACAGCCCAAATTAAGGTACCCAAGTCGCATGGTTTATTAAATCAATTTCAAAATGCAAGGCAAAAAGCAGGGAGAAAGAAATGGGATAGGTGAACATACAGAGAAGGTATGAGCAGGTTGGAAGTACCATACTTCCTGGGTTTATATGCCCTACCTCCTCCTACTGCTGCTGGTAGTGGGCTTATAAGTACTAGAACTGAACTTTAATTTGGGGGACAGAAGGACACAAGGTACCTGGGCATTCAAACAAACTTCCTTTATTTGTAGCGGCATGGGGCAGATACATTGTTTTATAGCATTAGCTCACTCAGCCCATTAGATGGTTTTATTTGGCAGAGGACTTGAGGGACTAAAGGGTGTTACCAGTGAGTGGCTTATTTAAGACCTTATGAATATTTAATGCCTTGTGTATATGTAGTATGTCACATATTTCATATGTGCTTCGTATATATAGTGCCTCTTAAATCTTGGGTTCCTCTTTGTCATCCTGTCTCTGTCCATCTGTTTCAGAACATTATCTGTAGTAACTTATTTTTCTATTCTAAACACATATGCTTCATCTATCCCATTTATTTTCTTGTCTTCTATACTGTAATTGAATAATTGTACATTATGGTCATGTTGATGGAAGAACATCCAGCCTAAGGAACAGTCTTCTAACAGCTGCCAGGAAGCAAAATCTCAGTAGATTGCAAAAATGCTCTGGAGAATGGCAGTTTTGTAGCTTATTTTATATATTAGAATTAAAGGAGGAGACATGAGGAAGGTCACACAAAATCCATTTGTGGTAGATTAGGGCTGTAGGAGAAAGCAAAGCAGGGAGAAAGCAAATCTCATAATACTGGATAAAAAGCAAAAAGGAGACACACATACTTCTTTTACCTTGTGGGCACAGGATAGTTAACATTTACAACACGTAGAGATAGTATGTGGGCAAGATAATAATGTGGTCTTGTCATCTGGTACTGGTGGTTGTACCCTACGGGGTCTGGAAAAGAAAATTACTCTGACATTTCAAAGGTATGTGATCTTAGATGCACAAAGACAAGTAGACAATTTCAAAGGTAAAGGTTGACCTTTGTCAAGGAAGCTGCAGGCCCATGACGTGACTACCCCTTACAACCTGCGTTTAGTTAGGAATTTTTACGTTCACAGTACGCGGTGTTTACAAAGATGATTAAGATGTAATCTTTGTCCTCACATAGCATGTAGTCTGTTAGAGATGGCACAAGGCAACTTTGAACTTTGGGGTCATGTAAGTAGACTATACTTTTTGTTTTGAAGCCTCCTCCCCACCTTCCTTTGTGCCATTTCCTCTTCCTGTTTCTTCAGTTCCAGATGGGTTTATATTACCCCATTTCTTATGTTTTACAGATTTCATAAACTCATTTGTTCTAAGGTATTGGACTTGATGTGTTTTCTCGGCCAAGAACATCAGCATATAAAGTGTTTAAGACGGAAGCGTTACTTGCCAGTAGGTTAGGATAGTGTAGTAGTCAAAGCATGGGCCTTGTTGTCCATCAGGCCTAGATTCAAGTCCTGATTCTGCAAGCATACCAGCTCTGTGACCATAGATGGTTCACTTCCCCCCTCTAACATTCAGGTTCCTCATCTAAAACATAGGTATCCTTAGAGTACCTATTCTGTGAAAATTGAGATAATGCACGTAAAGCACAACACCTGCCACACAGTAAGTGATTAATATTGGTACTGTTAGTAGTGTGGGCCTTTCACACCATTTAGGGGTGGAGTTGTGGATAAGAGAGGTCATCTTGAGCCCTCAGCACATAGCTGTACTAAGTTAACCATTTTCTCTACTTAAGCACCAATTGCAACCGAGTCATGTAAGGACAGTCTCAGGCCGTCTCCAGCACTGACCACCTTTTGCTCTTTATGATTTCAGTGGTGGCACATTTTAAATCTGGGGGGGACAGTCTCCTGTCTGAGACAGCTTCACTTCAGCATGTGCTGTATTTCACGTGGATAATGCACACTTTTTTGCCCAATTTTGTGAGGGAAAAATAAGGATGCGCATTATATTATACATGGGTAATACTAACATCTATATAAAGTTTTTCATTTTTAAGTGCTTATGAGTTAAAAGTGTAACACTAGAAGTCAATAATGATATCCTATGCAAAATAATACCCTGGAATATGATTTTTTTTAATAAAAAAATTTATACATAAAATTTCCTGTACCTTGTATCTGTTCATATTTTGTAATTATGTGCTACATAAAATTTCTTATACCGTAATGTTGAAAATACTAAAATTCCTTTATAATACAAAAACAAGTACCTAAATATAAAGAAATAAAAATTCGAATTAAAAAATTAAAATGATTTTTTTCCCTGAAAGTTTGGGCCAAAAACGTGAGTGTGCATTACAGAGTATATCCCCAGGATGCCAACCCAGTCCTGAGAACAGAGAAAGAGCATTAGGTGGGAGAGACACTCCCAGTTTGACTCGGGTGTCTCAGACTAAAGCTCAAGTTAATTCACGTGCCATTCTCCCCAGTTTTTGACACAGTGACAAGACTGGATTTCATCAGGTCAATAGTCATAAAAAAATGAGTACTGGGAAGAGACTAAAACCAATCCACTGATTTGCAAACTTGTGTGTGCATGTGGTGGTGGCATTTTTATTCAACAAAAGCTTATGAAGAATGCCAGTTAAACCAGTAAAACTGGCAGAAGTGGAGCTGTCTGGCTGAAGCAGAGTTTGGGGGCCTAGAATTCCTTCACCATTCAGCCTCTTTCTCTTTGAAGCACTTCAAGGAATTCCTAGGATTCCGAAGAAAAGAGTTTGATAAACACCAATTGAAACCCTTATGTAGTTGAGGAAATCATGTCTAAACTTTTGCCCAAGGTCACTGAACTACTGAGGCTCAACCTGGCCTAGAATGCCTTAACTGCCTTGGTTGGTTATTAATTAATGCTTAAGAAGATGCAGTTACAGAGTATGAATTAATTAGCATAGTGGTTCTTTCCTACCCCTAAATGTATTCCCACTCCTTTATATTTAGTTTCAGGAATAGGCAAAGAATTCAGAAAGTCCTCTCTGAAAGGAAGGCCTGGGTGAGACCAGTTCCTGGGCCAGAGGATTCAGGGATCAGATTGGCAGGTATAGGGGCAATAGGCCATGATTCGAGGGAAACTATTACAGAGGGTAGTGGGGAAGCCTCTAAAGACTGACTACTCCCAGTTTTTTGCTTTGATTTGACCATATGGATGATCTTTGCAGATATTCTCTGCCTGAGATGTGCTTTCTAGAGTTGAAAATTCAATGAGAATGTGAAGACTTTTTTTTCTTTTTTTTGCCTCCCCAACAGCTCACAAAGAAAGTTAACAACATAGAGACAGGCTGGGCCTTGGGGGCCACCTTTCACCTGCTGCAGTCTCTGGGCATCTCCCACTGAGGCCAAGCCCTTCTTCTGAGGCCTGCATTTGCCAAAAACCTTTTTAAGAGGAGAGAAGACTTGGTCATGCTCTGAGGGAGTCTGGGAACTGCCTGGATTGAAATCCAACAGCTGGCTTCATCAGGAGGAAGGGGCTTTTGTATACAGGTCTTGCCTTTAAGTCTGGTGATTAATTTTATACATCTAATATGAACTGTTACCTAACCATTTGCTTGCACAGCTGGTACCAGGGTCTAAATCTTTGAGATTGCTTGTGTGTCAGAGAGCTAAAAGGAATACCATTGCAACTTAACCTTGGAGAACCCAGGGACAGGTCCCTGGGAACCAAAGAAAAATTCCATTTTAACCCTTTGAGTGCCTCATTACTTTGAACACTTTAATTTTTCTCTTACATGCCAAACTCAGCTGACTGACTGCAATCCCAGGGCCTATCAACACCAGTATTTTTTTCTTCCCTGTACATTGCCCTGCCACACCACCCCCAACCCCCCTAAAAAAGAAAGAAAAAAATACCAAGTTTTGCTTTTCATGTAGGGAAGAGGTACCATATCCGAAGTGTGATCCTGCTTTGTGCTAGCTCCCATTAGCCAGCTAAGAGCCATCCTAATGCTTAGCAGGATGGAGAGCAACTCCTACTGTGCAGATCCCAGCCTTAAGAAAGGCCATCCAGTCTTGAAGGACATGCTTTGGGATGGAGTGGCTGCCTTGAATAGACCACCTTCTTTTAATCAACTTTTCATAAGTCAACTGTGGGATGAATGAACATGTTCAGGCTCGTGTGAGAGTGTGTGTTTAGTACCAGTACTTCTCTCCAGGCTAATGTGTTTATAATTTGTCATCCTAAACATACTTCTTTTCTATGTGTTTCTAAGAAATACATCTGTACTCTAGCTTTTGGTCTCTGGTGAGAGGCCTGTGGCTGTGCTGTTAATTTAAGAATCTAGATTTTGGTCACAGCTCCTTTCCATTTTGCCCTTTTATTCTCTCCATTTATAATAGTATCTCTTCCTACCCTGGCCCCTGATTTTACCTAACATCCTCTAAGTTATTTGTCTAGTTCCAGGGTTTCTGATACCTTTCTTAATAATTTGGTTGGCCTTTTTGGCCTACATCAGTTCTGTGGATTCTTTTTTCAAGTTTGAGTGCTCCGAGCTCTTTGTGAATTATTTCCCCTAAAATTATCTTTTACTTTCCCACCTGACCATCATCTGCTTCTTGTCTACCCACACCTGAGTGCACTTGGGACTTGAAAGATCTTCCTATTGACTGGCTCATTTGCCTTGGCTCTTTACTTCCAGCTTCTTTCTAGCAGTTTGTTATCTCCCAAACTTGTGGCTTTCACAGTAAACTTTCTTTCAGCTTTCTCACACAAAAATGTTAAATACTTGAACTTCACACTAATTCTTAGGGAACCTTACTTTTAGAAGTTATTCCACTGAGCCAATAAATATTTAACATCTGATGTGCAAGCAACCGGGTAAATTTTTATATCTTCATCCCCCAAATTTTAGTTTTTGTTTTTTAATTCAATGTGAAATTTCTTCAGATTCTTTTATTATGTTACCTTTAGTAACTATTGTTCCCTCAAAAAATGTTAATACATAATGAACTAAAAGAATCTATAAAATTGGAAAGAGCCCAAAATATTACTTTTCTGACTACTGCAGAATTCCCTTAACATTTTAAACTGGTTATCATTTAGCTTCTGGTTAGGCATTGTTTCCAGGCCACTCATTCCATTTGGGACTGCACTGAAATAAAAAAAATCCTTTTTTTTTTTTTTTTTCCTGTAGTATGTGGGTAGCTCCCTGGCCGGGAATCGAACCCAGGCCGCAGCGCTGACAGCACCAGCACCGAAGCCTTAAGCCACTACACCACCAGGGAACTCCTAAAAAAATCCTTATGTTTAGATGAAATCTATCTTCTCAGTAGTCTTCTACTCTAATCCTTCCTTCCACAGCATTTCAATTTTCTGAAAATTCCTCCCAAGTTCTTTGTGGTCTCTTCTTTAACATACCATATGGCTTCTATACCCTTTACCATTTTTGTCAAAAAGGTAGGGTGCTAGAACAAATTATGTGTAAATGTTGTTAAATTATGTGTAAATTAGGGAGACTGTTTCCTCTAGTAGAAACGAAGTTGTTTTTCCAAGAGGTAAGCTAAAGCCTCCTTCACCTTGGAGCATTCAGAGAGGTAAGATTTCCTGGTCTTTGTCACAGCTTCTCTCTGAAGCTTTGCTTATTTTAAGTGAGGGCTGTGTATTCTTCAGACTCCTTTGGTCATCCCACATACCTCCAGAACTCTTGGGTAGATGCATTAACTCCAGAAATGTATCTACATATATTCTGATAATCTTGATTAGAACATCTGGAGAATTAATCAGTTTATCCATTTTAGGAGCAATGTGGAATGAGAATCTTTATTAGAAAAAAATAATGTGTCTATAATGTCCTGTCTGCTGCCCCCTTGTGTACATTTTGGGCCTTATTAAGGAATCCTGTAGAGTCTAATATTGCTGGTTAAGTTTATTTTCTATAAATGTGTTTATATATTTCAAATACTTAGGACATGGCCTGGCACATAGTGGATGTTGTGTGTTGATCATCATTATCATCAAGAACATCTTTGTGGGTTATCAAGGTCCTTGCAAGGTGTGCCTTAAAATTCTTCCTATCTTGCCTGATTTTATTTGCATAATTTTGGAGAGTCCATGTTCTCCTTACCTGGACTCCCTTTCCATTTTTGGTGAAAGATGACCCTTTTTCCTGATAGTAACTTTTCCAGACTCTGCTAGTAGTCACACAACTTTTCGTAGTAGTTGCCATCTTTGATTTTGGGCATTTTCCCTGAGATTCCAGGAACAATTGTGATGTTATAATTTTGTTACTCTACATCTTCTGAATTGTCCATGTTTGCATGAAAAGCTCCCCTGTAGTAACATATATCTCATTCCTTCAGAAGTTGTTCCCAAGAATAGCTTAGCTTGGTTCAAAAACAGACTGTTTCTTCTCATTTCGTCTTCAAGTCCGACTTTTGGGCAAATGTTCTTTACAGTATACCAATCTAATAGATCCAAAGATCTCTTTAAGATGTATCACTGGTTCTGTGAAGTGAGCTCTTCAAAAATCCACAGCAATATCCCCACCCCCATTAGCCACCAGTCTGTAACCAAATATGAACAAATTCTGCTGCTAATCAGATTTTTCCCTTTTGACCTGGTTCCTGAAGTCTTCAAACCTGTGCAATGAAATTATTTATTGTTTTATTACTGAACAGACATTGGTGTCCCAGAGAGGCGCCATAAATGAAATGGAGATTGGTTGCTGTGATAAGGAAGTAATAACTGCATTAGTATCATTTCGTTTTCTTTTCAGAACGTCCAGTGCACCTATAACAAAGATTAAGCAATTTAATTTGCATTCTGATGTTAGAATTGCTGTTTTAAAATAACAATGCATCAATTAAATACTTCTAATTTATCAAAAAACAATTGTATAAATTTATGATCAGCATTAAAAAAAAAATTATATAAATCTTTAGAAAGTACTGTTAACAAGTATAAATGATGAGACAGCACCTTAGTGATTTTTGTTTTAGTAATAAAAAGCTCTTTTCCACAAAATCATAATAGTCTTCCTTTGGAGTTTTTTTCTTGGCTTGGTTTATATGGCTTCTCACAGCAAATTATGACTCATTATTTGGGCTCCAAAGGCCCCTTAAATAAAAGAGGAAAAGAGACTGGAGATTCTAATATAAAGTAAATTTATTAAATTAAATCTTGAAAATATGTGGTGGTCTTGAGAAAGGATATTCATTTTTCATCAACAAAATCTCCAGAAGAGAAGCATTCATTTGCTTGCAAAGGCCATAATCTGTTCCTAAAGAAAAATGAAACAAAGTGATACTCATACTCAGGTGTGAGGGCAGATGAAGAAAATACTTTAAAATATCCAAAGTGATTAAAGCAAAAACTTAGCGATGTCCTAGATAGTCCTCCCAAGAGTCCCTCCAAAGTGTCTCAAAAATGGAAGTTTCCCAGCAAAAAAGGAGTTTCCTCATCTTTATCTTTAAAAGCCCCAATTCACTGCTTTAAGCCCTTCCTTATAACTGGTTATGTTTAGAATGGGCCCTGGCACCAACAAGCTCAGCAAGGACTTTTTTGCTTATAACCACTGGGAAAGGTATTTAATTTTACAGGCAAGAAAATTAATGGAAAGGAATTAAAAGTCATTGGAAAAGTCATTCCTCAGTGAGCAAGCATCTTGGAGGGCCATGATTGACCTCTTACTTTGAGTGGAGACACTGCATTTGTGGCCTGCAAGCCCCACGTCCTGAGCAGCACAAGCGGAGTGGCACTGGTAGAATAGAGCCTTTTCAGCAGGTCAGTAGCAGCCAGAAGAGCAGTGTTGTGACGCTGTCTGTCTGTTTCATAAGCCGTGAGGTGGCTCATGGAGCCTGGAGAAATGAAGGTTAAATCCTTAATCCAACAGTGATGTGTCTACTACATCTGGCTATTGATCTTCCCTAACTACAAGACCTCTAGATACTTCTCAAAGTTACCTGAATCCTTACCTAGGTCTTTGCCACTGAAGGCTGCAGAACTGAGGTGATGGACCAAGCTGGAGATATCCCCAAAGCCCATGTTGACACCTTGTCCTGCGAGTGGATGGACTCTGTGGGCTGCATCCCTAATAATAAAGCAGAGTTTGGGTGTGGCATCCAGAGCAGAGTGAGAAAGGAGCAGCCCTGTTCTGTCATCTTACCCAATGAGCGCCAGCCGAGGCCGGACGTACTCAGCAGCATGTCCCAACCCAAGAGGGAACAGCACTCGGCTTTTGGCGTCCACCCTGGCTACACTTGGGGGCAGCTGGCGAGCCGAGACCTTAGTGGGCTTCAGGAAGGCAACAGCGTGCTGCAGGATGGTGCTGGCTGAGTCAATGAACTCCGTGTGGTTAGCATCACTCCACTGAGTAGCATCAGTCAAAATACAAAGTGAAATACCATCAGTAACTAACAGAGTTAAAAATTAAACAGAGAAACCCTTCATATAACTAAAGCCAAGGATAATGGTACCTAACATGCCTAAAATGATCTGGACCACAAGTGACAAGTCCTCAAATAAATGCAAAGCACATGTCCCATCACTCCCCAGAGGTTTCAGATCAAGCCATTCCTGCCTACCTGAGCTTCACCTGTCACTAGTCCCCACCCTCAGGAGCCATACACCAGCCACAATTCTACAACATCCTTTTGCCTTCAACACTCCCCTATGCTCAGAATGTCCTCCCATTTCTAGTGCACCAGAATCTCAGAGGATCCAAAGGCTGTCACCTTTTCATAAAACTCCTTCCAAACTCTCCTGTGTCTTCCCCTCCTCTACACCCCTGCAGCATCCTATGCATACTTCAACCACTGTACCGAGAATTGATGTTTATGTACCTTTATCATGTGACTACGAGTCTCCTAAAAGCAGGGACTGTGTCTCATTTGTTTATCTCCAGACCCTTCTACATAGAAGATGCTCCTAATTGTTGCTAAATGCATGTACTACAAAGGTCTGTTACTAGGAATATATGCTAAAAGACCCAGAGAGGGGTAGCATTTATCTTGGAAACCACTTCAGTATGTTCAGTTCCTTTTATCATTGTTGCTGTTACAGAGCACAGTGAACCTTAAGTTCATCAGTGTAAACTGGTGTGAAGTCATTAGTGAGGTAGGTGAGTTTGGTGGTTAAAACCACAGGCTGGAGGGCCAGCTTAATTTCAGAACCCAGCTCTGCCACTAGTTGTATGACCTTGGACAAGTTACCTGTCTCTAAATCAGCAGTGAATTAGACACATAAATACAGGTAAAACTATTCATCTGTACCTGGCACATAGTAAGTGCTCAGTAAATGTTACCAGTTATTACTTGGTAAATTTATGTAAATATAACATTTGAATTTCAAAACTACTGGTGCCATACTATCTAAAAACTGTATTATTCCAGAATAATTGGAGTTCCCTGGTAGTGTAGTGGCTTAAGGCTTCATCGCTGGCACTGTCAGTGCTGTGGCCTAGGTTCGATTCCCGGCCAGGGAACTATCCACATACAAAAAAACCAAAACAAAAAAACCAAAACAAAACAAAAAACAATAATTATCATTTATTGAGCCCCTATAATATACTAGCATACCTAGTCTTTGGACTTTATTATTACTAATTATTATTATTAACCCTTGAGAGGTTGGTGACAGTATTTCCATTTTTCAGGACATTTATAGTTAGTACCAGTATTGAACCCATGTCTGTCTATAAATCTTACTCTTATGCTCCCCACTGAAATGTGCTCAGCCCTTCTGAAGAACACTTCTGATGACTCAGGCTTCAAAGGTTCAGGTACTTGGGACCTGGTAAAACTGTTCAAGATGACCCAAGTGTTACAGCTTCAAAACAAGGCCAACGCTAACTATACCCCAGGCAGTGTTTCAGTCAGAGTAACAGTAGCCCATGACCCTCAAAACAGCACATAAGTCACTGATTTCTATTGTTCTGCATTTCCCTGAATGCCCTGTTCCACATAATCCAGATCCAGCGTTACATTTATGGAGGGGCAGCTGATTAGTTATTTTTTCTTCCTACTCAAAACCGCCTTTCTTTAACCCTGCAACGTCTCATCAGGTGGACAACCTGATACTCACGAAGGCAGAATTAATGGCATCCACAAAGTTTTCCTCGTCCATGCTGACCAGCTCTGCTGCATGTTCATGGGATGTGGACCAAACCAAAGAACTCAGGGTATCTGAGAGCTGTGTCAAAAGAACAACATCAATACTAAGAGCTAAAACTTCTATTCTTGGGAGCTCTGAAGCATAGGGAAGGTAAGAAGGGGAAACAAAGCTAGCCTGGGCATGTCCCCCTAAAACCAGAAAAAGGCGGAGAGGAAACGAAGTGCTAAAAGAGGAAGGCTGGATGTGATCAAGAAGGCTAGCCAGGACTTCTTACCGGGAGCAGAGCGATGGGCCCAGAGGGAAGAAATCTCTGCCAAGCTACGTTATTTTCCGTGGCCTACAATCAAGAGAAGAGTTCTTGTGAGAAGTACACACATTAAACGCGGTAGGGTCCCGAGATGGTGGGCTTAGGGTCTTACTTCTGACAAATGCAGAGTAGCCACAACAGCAGACTGGTCATAGTTCCAGCTAACATTCGGGATCCCAGCAGCCTGCCGTACTCCTGAATTGTGACCATCGGCACCAATCTGCATGGAGACAAGAGCCTGCTAAGTCTTACAGCCTTTTCATGAATGAAACTGTTCCACAAGTTTGTGTCTGCCTCCTAAAGTTTTCTCCAGTTCCAACTGCTAGTAAGCCCATCTGTGGCAGACAACTTTTCTACATGCCAGCTTTACTCACAGCCCCTAAAGGGGTAGCCCTCTACGTGAACCCAGCATTAGCTAACAGACGAAAGCTGGACATCTGACTCCTGTGGTACCAGCCATAGGTTAAACTCAGCCAAATTCTCGATATGTGAACTAGAAAGCAGTAAGGCAGGCACTAGAGCTGACAAGTCCTGACATAAGGTAAGGAATGGCTGCCATGTAAAAGGGGAAGCTGATGAGCAGAGAGAAAAAAATGGAAGGTGCAAAGAGAGGAGTAACTTATAGGACTCCTGAGGGGAAAAAACAGCCTCAATTTCTGACACTCTCACTGCTGTCCCTATGAGGTCAGCTGTCCTTATTTCGTGACCTAAGATGGTCCAGGAGATTGCTTCCTGTCCAGGATTTACAACAAGACTATTTTAACTTGCGCTGACTTAAGTGGGTTCTGGTCCTTATAACCAAGAACTTTGCCTAAAATTAATGTCAGCTATAGCTCAGATCTAAAACTAGAGGCCTTAGAACTGAGGATAAGATGTGGATATGCAAGACCCCTGGCAAAATAAGAATCTTCAACTACCAACAATTTGGTCTGGAGGGTGTTGCCATCACCTAGGGTAATATGAACCCAAGGGCTGGAGTCTGCCATGGGAAATGGATAAGGCCAGGTATAGCCGACTGCTTTGCTCCTGTAGAGAACCGTCACTCGGTCTAGGGAGGTCAGAAGAGAAAAAAGAAAATTAGAAAGGCGGCCTACATAGGCTGAGGAAAAAGCCATACTAAACCTAAAGCAGGGTTCCAGGACAGCTGTCTCCTAAACAAAAAAAGATCTAAAAAATAACTTGAGATCAATGGTACAGTCTGAGAGCTGATAAATGACAACAGTCATAGGGATGATCAGTGTCAAAAAAATAAATTAAGCTCTCAATGAATTACCAGCTTGTATTAGGCACACTTTCTTCCCCTCGTCATGCTCCTGCTCCTCTAGTTTGACTCTCTTACACCTAAGTGAGCCCATGTGCTTTTACAATAAAGGGCTCGAAGTTCTAGATTTCACAAGATTTTTCTTCCCACAGGAAATCATTTACTTTTCTGATCACAAAAATGATATGCCTACTGTAAAAGTCTGAACAAAAGAAAAGTTTAAAAGGGGAAATCACTCTCAATCATATTACACTCACACAACTAGAGTTAAAGCTTTGCCATATAGCTTCCCGAATGTGTATATGCACACACACTCACACACACAAATGGGACCATATGACATACTTTTTTCACCAATATATTATGGGACATGTTTCTAAGTGACTAAATGTTCCATTTAAATTATGTTTAAAAGCTGCATGTAAGTTCATTACATGGAAGAACTATAAAAAGCATTTAAGTTGCTTCCAAGTTTTTTCTCTAGAATAACCCTCAAATATTTGCAAATCAGATATGGAATTTATATCCAGAATATATAAACTCTTATAACTCAAAAATGCAATCCAGTTTTAAAATGGAAAACAGCTCCTGAAGAGAATTTACTCCAAAGACATAAAAATGGCTAATGCACATGAAAACATGCTCAACACCATTAGTCATCAGGGAAATATAATTAAAACTACAAGATACCATTCAACAATAACTAGGGTGGCTATAATTTAAAAAAGGAAGGGAGTAAGTGTTGGTGAATATGTGGAGAAATTGGAACCCTTAGCATAGTGGTGGCAGGAAAATGAAATGGTACAACCTCTTTGAAAAAGACGGCAGTTTATAAAATGTTAAACACAGAATTATTATATAACCAGCAATTCTCCTCCTATGGATCCACATGAAGAAATGAAAACATGTCCTTACAAAAACTTGTACACACAAATGTTCATATCATTATTCACAATCACCAAAAAGTGGAAACCATCCAAATGTCCCTCAAATGTTGAATGGAAGAACAAAATGTGGTATATCCACACAATGGAATACATTTGTCAATAAAAACGACATGGAGTTCTGATACATAAATGAATCTCAAAAGTATGTTCAGTGAGAGAAGTCAGGCATAAAAAATACTGCATTGTTCTATCTACATGTAATA
The DNA here is from genome assembly GCA_004026885.1 of Lyroderma lyra. Taxonomy (NCBI): domain Eukaryota; kingdom Metazoa; phylum Chordata; class Mammalia; order Chiroptera; family Megadermatidae; genus Lyroderma; species Lyroderma lyra. The sequence continues at coordinate 6,907 of PVJL010006174.1, read as the reverse complement.
TCCAGAACAGGCAAATCCCAAAAGACAGAAAGTAGACTAGTGGCACCAGTGGGTGAGGATGGGAATGGGGAATGATTATAAATAGGCATGAGGTTTTCCTTTGAGGTGATGGAAATGTTCTAAAATAATAATGTGATGGTGGCACACCTTTATAAAATATAATAAAAATCACTGAACTGTACACTTAAGATGGGTGAATTTCATGGTATGTAAATTAATCTGAATAAAGCTGTAAAAAGAAAGGAAAAAAAGAACAACCTTAGGCAACTGTCAGAATGTTTCTTTACAGTGGCTACTCAGTATCTGTGAAAGGGATCCTTTCTTCCAGTAAGCCCTAGAATAATCCTAAAGCAGGTCACCTTCCAGAGTAAAAGGAAGGTGAAGAGGCAGGTGCCTCACCTGATACAGCCTCCAGCTGCTTAGTGAGAGCGTGCATGATGACATCATTCTCCACTATGTAGCCCATGTCATCTAAGTTATCCTTATCGAACATGATCAGGGCCTCTGAGCAGGCATCCCACACCTGGAAACACAAAGGGTCTCTGTATTATAACCCAAGCAGAAGGAAATACCACTCCAAATAGAAACTTGAGTATTGCTTTCCCAAGTGACAGCAGAAAAGTCACAATTTATCAGCCCCTCTGGCAGGATACAGGTGAGAAGAAAATTTTCTTGGAATGCTTCCCCCGACCACCTTACACTGAGTGTAAACTTTGTCTGATTCTTCCCACATTTACAGAAAACCTGGAGAATGTGGACTCCACTGTCTTGACACAAGACAAAGATATCTTGCCAAGAATGATAAAGGAGGCACCTGCATTCGCCGAAAGGCTCTGTATCTCATGTTGCAAATGTGGTCCCAGGCACCAAAACCTACAAAAGAAAGGATATATAGAGACCAGAGAATCCCTCCTGGGCTCCCCTTTGTCCCTCCATCTTGTTAAGTCAGAGGTTGTTTTCACTGTTCTCAGAAAAATACTCTCCACTTCCCTCCTGTTTGATGCTAGGCGCTAAGCTACTCTCTCCCCCAGTTCAGATTATACAGCAGGAAAAGACCTAGCTTTCAGGATCAAAAGGTCAAATCACATAAAGGAAAATAAAAAAGGAAACCAAACTCATATTGTTCTTTTTTTCTTCATGATCCTATTTAAATGTTACAAACTCTCTGGATAAAGGCCGTTTTTTTAACTCCAGGGCACTGAAGACAGTCATTCTTTAAGGAAATATTTACAGAGCACCTGCAATGTGCCAGATACAATTCTAGATCCTGAGCATAAAGTGGGAAACCAAACAAAGTCCTTGCCCTTCTGCAGCTGACATTCTAGTTTATTATTTGTAATAAAAAACAAGGTAGTAATAAGTGTTATGAAGAAAAATAAAGCAGTATAAGGGGCTAGAGAGTGACATAAGAGTCTAATTTTAGATAGGTGGTTCTAGATAGGATAGGGAGTAACATTTGGCAGAAACCTAAAGACAGTTTGCTAACAACTGTTCTGTGTGCACACATCCATGTATACCCCAAAAGCATTTACTATGCAGGCTCCCTAGCTCCTCAGAAGGCCAATTCTGCCAATGAAGAGGGTGCTGCTACTGGAAGTGCATGGTCATAATTAGTTTAGATAGTTTCAGGCCCATCAATTCATAAAGACCCAACATGAGAAATGAAGTCTACAAGATGGACCCACACGTCCCGAGGCTGTCTTCCTCAGACTGGGAGCTGAAACATTAACAATTTCAATGGTCCCCCTCCTCTTCAGCTCTGCACCAGACTACAAGTCCACACTCCTCTCTCACCACCCACCCCAGTGAGCGCCACCCTCCCCAGATGCTCTGGTGACTCTGACCTATGGGAGCGCCAAGTCAAGACAGGAAATTGGCTCTATGACAGAGGACGTTCTACTCACTGCTGAGGAGGGTTGCGGAGCCAGGGGAAATGGAGCTGACCCTGTTGCTGTAAGTTTCTGGCAATTTCTCAAATACTTTCTTTGGACCTGCTTCTAGCAACAGGATTTTCTTATCATGAAAGTGAATATCATATCCTAAAAAAAAGCAAAATTTTATATCATTTTAGGAAAATGAGATTTTATTCTATTTCATTTCAAAGAGAAGAGATTAATTTCTTAGCCCTCAGTATTTGCATTTCTTACAGGACACACAGAAAGGAAATACCATGTGAACCACCCTGCCCACCCACCACCAAAAGGCTTCTCTTAGAGGGTAGCTGCCGTGTACAAAGAAGCAAATAATGTCAAAACCTTTAACAAGTTGGTTGATTTTCCTAGAGAGGAAGAATGGAAAAAAAAAAGGACTATCGTACTTGGACACCAGGTATTTCCAGTCTTCCAAGTATTATGTCACTGGAAATTACAAATCCTGTTCAATGAAAATGTAGTTAATAAACAAAATTACTTGTGGTCTCAAGATTAAATCAAGGATAAAGAATTAGTCTGTAAAAGAAAAGGGGACAAAAATAACATCAATTGTGCCTACATTTCTGGTCCTAAAACATCTGTAAAGGGAAGTAAAAAGGGGACTTGAGGATCCTATTCCTGGGTGTCTGCAACACACTGCAGTCAGCCCCTGCACAGTGTCTCAGAGAAAGATACAGGGGGAAAAGTAAGCTGTGAGTCGCTGTTGCCAAGAACGGAGGAAAAAACTTGATAGGGTTACCAGAGCGCCCCCTAGACGCGAGGCAACACCACCACAATTCTGCATTAGAGGGCAGGAACGAACCACGCTCTGCAGAGACGACTGCTTTCTGGTCCATCATGGCTTTACACACTGATCTAGCAGTAGCCACTCCACCTGAATGCCCACCTGACAGCCTCCACATACGGAGCCTGTTCACTCAAGCCTCACCTCCCCACCATGCCCACGAACCTCCCCAGGGCTGCTCAGTTACTTATTCCTCTAGGGGAGTGTTCATTTCATTCTTCCCTTGATGAGTTATTTACAAATCTTTCCCCTCTGTCAGATTCTAAATTCCTTAGGGATAGGAACCATTTTTATTATGGCTAATATGCCCTGCAGCAAATGCTGGATCTCCTCAATCCATAAAGTAGATACTCAACTATAGAATATAGCCAGGTTTAATATTTTATTTTTTAGCTATTTAATATAACATTTTAGAAAACTCATTTGGAGAAAAAAATACTAGAGAATATCATGACAAATAACTTTGTAAGAGGGAAATACAGATATTTCCTAAAACATAAACTGTTAAGCGCGAAGCAGCAGCAAGGAAAACTTCAGGGGTAACATGAAGAGGCTACTGGCAATTTTTCACTTTGAAAGCATCTGTCTAAAATTAAGAGGATGATGAAATATAAAGTAAGGTCAATCAGGATATAAGCTATTGACAAAGAATATTCTTTGGGATACATGCGATGACGATGAAGGGGAGACATTAGCACACACAAAATCCCAAGCAGGTAGTTCACTTGACTGAGCAGGAGAAAACACCCCCCACACCACACCTGCCTGGCAAAGGCAGCGAGGACCTGTCCAAGGACAGTCTCCATCACATACTACTTAGTCCCAACTGTTACACAGGAAATAAGCAGAGGCTTGCTCGCTGGATAAACCACATCAAAGATTTCCAAACTTCCCAAAGCTTCAACTCTTACGTTTTAACATTCAGTATTTCCTCTGAGCTTTTAAAGGACATTAGCAGATGTGTGTTTCTTCTTATAAGCCTGCGCTTGGTAATTTTGGTACTTAGAGCAGTGACTCTCATAACCTGGTGTACTTGGCCCATTACCTGTTTTATAAACTTACACAGAGAATTCTGTATTGTAATTGTCTGTTTAAAGTCAGTCTTCACTTTAAGAATTTATACTTCTGTGGAAGAGACAGAAAAATAAACAATACAGAATTAGCTTTTTAAGTTTATAAAAGAATTGCAGCTTTCCCTCCCTGGGACGTCGGGGATGGGGTGGGGAGAGGGTGAGAAAATTAACCCAAGAGGAAGAAAAAAAATTAATACAAAGAAGATGGCAAAACACCAAATATTAACACTAGTTTTAGGAAGACTGACAATGTTTTCAAGTACATATCATACAGAATTGTATAAAAAGTTAAGAGGTAAAGTCATTACAAGACAACGAAGCTCTTCCCAGCGTTTCTCAACGTGTAGTCTTCAGATCTCCTGCATCCATCTCCGGAGTTATTTGTTTACAATGGACTTCACCTGGACAAACTGAAACAGCCACTGGGAGAACCTTGAATCCTCATTTTTAAAATATATCCTACAAACTGGTAACAATGATTACCTTTGCGAACTGGATGGCTAACAATAAAAAAACAGAAGTCTTACTTTACATGCTTTATATTCTATATACCCTATACCCTTTGTATTTCAAAATTCCTTTTGAATTTTGTATATTTACCTGTCTTAGTTATTCAAAACCCCAAAATAAAACAACCCAAGTGATTTTTAAATGCACTCAAATTGGAGAACTACTATTTTAGTCCATCTACCAATAGGTACAACCAAAACGGCTGTCAAGGAGCAAGGGTGTATGTACCTACCTGCCAGAAAGTTTTGTGTCTTACTTTAAAAAGCTTTGTATCTCCTAATTACTGACTTTCTGAGCTTTATCTTCCTTATCTGCACAATTTACAATCAAGATTTTTATGAAGATTAAATAAAACTGCATGCAAAGTACTTTAAAATATGCCTATCCATAGCAAGTGCTCAATAACTGATAACTATGTTTTATATAATTATTTTGAGACTCAAGCCCATTAGCTCATACAAAGCATTGTTCCCCACCAGTATCCTAGAAGAGGAGCCATTCTATGGGAGATGTAGCTGTCACCCCCTAATTCTCAAGTCAAGAAATATCTTGATATTATTAGTGACCTTTAATTTGTGGGGCCAGAAAACTCAAATCCCATTTCTGAAAGTCACTCATACAGTTGTTAAAAGTAAAGGAGCTGGAGTTTGGTAGCCTGGGTTGGAATTCTAACTCTGCTACAGCCTGGTTATGAGGTGCAGGTCCTTAACCTAGTTAAGTAAGTTTCCTCACACAAAATATGAAAAATAATATCTAGGTTATAGGGTAGTGGAACAGTCTAAATGATACATGTAAAAGCAAAGTTCTTACCTCACCTTACAAACCAAGTTTAACTCAAAGTAGATCATAGGCTTAAATGTAAGAACTAAAACTATAAAACTCTGAGGAAAAAACACAGGAGTGAATCTTCATGACTCTGGGTTAGATAATGATTTTAGATATGACACCAAAAGCATGATTAATAAAGGACTTAAGAGTTGGGACTTCATCAAAATTAAAAATTTTGTGCTTCCCTGGACACCGTCAAGGAAGTAAAAATACAATGCACAAGATAGGAGAAAAAATATTTGCAATTCATTTCTCTGAGAAGGGACTTGTACCCAGAATATATGAAAAAGTCTTACAACTCAATAATAAAAAGGCAAATTGCTCAATTAAAAAATGGGCAAAGATTCTGAACAAGCACTTCCATCAAAAAGATATACAAATATGAAAGGTTGTTCAACATTTATCAGTCATTAGGGAAATGCGAATCATTTTATACCAACTTTATACCAACTGGGATGAGTATAAACAAAAAAATAATAACAAGTGTTGTCCAGGATGTGGAAAAATTAGACCCCCTCAAATACAGTTGGTGGTAATGTAAAATGGTAGAGCCACTTTGGAACACTGGAATGTTCTTCAAAATCTTAAACACAGAGTTACTATATGAACCAGCAATTCCACTCCTAGAAATAAATTCAAGATAACCAAAAATGTTTACATGAAGCTTGTACACAAAATAATAGTAGCATTATTTGTAAGAGCTCCAAAGTGGAAACTAACCAAATGTCCACCATCTAATGAATGAACAAAATGTGTTATATCCGCACCATGAAATATTATTCAGCCATAAAAAGGAATAAACTATTGACACATGCTGCAACCTGGATGAACCTTGAAAACACTAAGATTTCATGTATATGGAAATGTGCAGAAAAAGCAAACTGTAGAGACAGCAAAGTACATGAGTGGTTGTATAGCGCTGGCGGGGAAAGGCGCTGTGACTGCTAATGGGTTTGGAGTTTCTTTTCGGGGTGATAAAAATGTTCTAAAATGTATTGTACTGATGGCTGCACAACTCTGTGAATATACTAAATACCATTAGATTGTATACTTTAAATAAGTGAACTTTATAATACGCCAAGTTATATTTTAATGAAACTGTTTTTGAAAACTGCCTAACCCAACGCAACAATGCCTGATCGCTTCTAACTGTGCCCATAACTAAATAACCCTGAGCAGGTCAGCTTCCCTACGTGTTGGAAGGACTCCTAAGGTCCCTCCCATTTTTGACCCTTCGGAACCCTGAAGTACCAAATGCTTGCCCTGGGACCCTGGGGTTCCTCTAAGCAGGGAATGGACCATATGATCTACAACGCTCACACTTTGGGAAAACGGTGCCAGGTTTCCTATTGTCCTCATCGCTCCTCCACGGCCCCACTCCCCGCCATTACTAGCCTGGAAAAGCGCTTACCCAAGGCACAGGCCATGGCGGCGCCCACTAGACCTCCACCCGACACCACCACATCGTATACGGTGTCTGCCGGGGAACCGGCCCACCTCCGGCAGGAGACCAGAGGGCCATTCCGGGCAGCTGCAGGTGCAATCCCCATCCGGCTCACAGCCCTCAGGGCCGCCATGGCGTTGACCTGCGCCAGGATCGGTAACCCGCCAGGTCTGCCTTGGATAGCACTTCCGGAGCAGAGCCCGCCCATCTCTAGCCGCCTAAGCCACTCGGACTCAGAACCGGAAATATAACGTGCAAAGAGAATACGCCAATCAAAAAAAAGATCCTTGCTGCTTTGGGCGGGATGGATTGGAGGCTTCCTGGAAAAGGGGCTGGT
>PVJL010006173.1:53636-96532 GCA_004026885.1 Lyroderma lyra | reverse complement strand
GGTGGGAGAGGAGGGGGGGAAGCTAAATATAAGGTGATGGAAAGAGAAGTCACATTAGGTGGTGAACTTATTATGCATCAAGTTGACAATGCACTGTGGAGTTGTGTGCCTGAAACCTATGTAATCCTTGCTAACAGATGTCACCCCAATAAGTCTAACAATAAAAATGAATTAAAAAAAAAACAAACAAAAAAAAAAAATGATTCCTTATTTAGTTGATAGTAAACAATTAGCTAACCCAGAAATGTGCAATATCCAGTGATGTCTAATCATTGGTTTAGCGTAGTATTACTGTCTCAATTAGATTATTATATAGATTAATTATGTTAACTAGTTTCACAGTGGATTCGTCTTAATTTCCATTCAACTGATAGGTTATTAAATAAATGAACAAACTCTATCAACAAATATTCCTTTTCTTTGGTTTCTACTGTACTCCCAAAATAATAATTTTTAAAAACCCAAACATATGATTGTGATGGAAGCTTCCTCGCATATGCTTCTAAGAGCTGTCATTGCTGCGCAAGCACCAGGCATCTCAGTGGGCAAGTAAAGGCAAGACCATGTCCCTTTTCTGAGGTTCCCAGTTGCAGAATATAAAAACATCAAAATATGGCTACAAAAATGATGTACAGCAGCCTCTCCAGTAACATGTTTCATTCTGTGTTGTTTCATTCAACATCTTTCATTATAACATTGATGAGATGCCATAGGAACTTAACTCTGGTTTATACCACTTACCCTGTGGTAAAATTGGTTTTGTTATATGTTGCTTTCACTTGAAGTTATAGAACCTATCAACAGCACTAAGTGAGGGTTTACTGCATGTGAAGGTTTACATTTAACAAATTAATTATGTTTATGCTCTAGAAAATTCAATCCTATATATGTGACATCTAGAGATAACATCAAACATGTATTTTTGAGTTCTGACCTTGTAAGAGACCCTGGACTCTCCCAGTCACTCTGCAACTTCCAGTCTCTCAGAAGTCCCGCCATTCACACATTCATGTCATTGAATACAGACTTTTGGTTCCCCTATCATTTCAACTCCTATAAGCTATTTCAACTCTATGCCAGCTCTCTTGTCATACGCGTATGCAAATATATGCCATGCTAAGGTACCAAACATTGACGTCCACAGCAGTAAAACAATGATAAAAAATATAATCAGTATCTTGTTCTATACAACTTCTGACAGAACAAATCATTTGATATTTTTAGTATACCATTTCAATTTCATGGACACTATCAGAATTCATGTGAAAATAAAGTAGAGTTTGGAAATTCACATTAATATTGACATTTTATCTTTTTTTTTTAAATTCACAGATTTCTTTAACTTCATAGGGTACAGGTCATCATTCAATTACCTGCTTTTCCTTTATCCCTGGCCATCTATCAATAGCTGTGTCCCTACTCACTCTTATCATCTCTCACCAGTCTCATAAGGAAGTTTATCTTCTATCAAGTCTAAATATAATCCTGCCAACAGTGCTCTAAATTATACTCTCCTTCCTAAGAAACATCACATCTTTCGTGTATCACAACAGCTCTCTCTACTGCCTCCTTTTTCTTCATAAATGAATAAAATCACCCTTCCCTTATTAAAAAATAAATGTTCAGTCTAATTTTCAGGGTCTTCTAGCCATCATCTAATCTCTGATCTTCTCTGCAACCAAGTTCTTTATAAATAGCCTGCATTTTCTCCTTCCCATTCCGCCCTCACTCCACTGCTATATGATGTCTATTCCTCTCTCTCCAGGGAAACTTTTCTCATAAGAGGGACCAGGTGCCCCCTCATTTTTAATAAAATTAATGCATTTCTACCTTAATCTTACTTTATTTCTCTGAAATACATAGAAATCTGGACCAGATCTTTATTGAAAGTGTCTCCTGGAAGGCTTCCAAGATACAATTCTTGTCTGTTTTTCTATCTAATCTGTGGCCACTTCTCAGCCTCTTACATGGATTCAATTTCTTCTGGCTACCCTTTAAAAGATGATATTTCTCAGAGTTTTACCTTTGTTCTCCTTTTATTCTTCACTGTATTTGATCTCCCTTGGCACCACATTCACTCTTTTGGTATCCATTAACATCATGTTGATAAAGATCTATTCTTCTAACCTACATGTCTTTCCAAGGTATCTGGACCCACCAAATCCTCTTTGCACTTTTCTATCTATTAATACTTACTCACAGACCACCTTATACCCTACTGTACTATTCAATACTTTTCATTATATCCAAACCTACCTTTTCCATCAATGGAAGCACCACCTTGTCTACTTCAGGACACCAGAATCATGCCTGATACGTTCCTCTGCGCCGCTTCTCACATGTAATTGGTCACCAAAGTTCTGTCAGATGCTGCTCCCCTGCACAGTCCCTGATGCATCAGACCCAGGCCATTCCCATCACCTGCTTAGTGCTCTCTCTGACTACAGTTTATTCACCTTTAGCATTACCAGGATTGCCTTTCTAAAATGCAGAGCCGACCAAGAGATTTCCCATTTCCAACATTGTTTAAAACATCTCATTGGATTCCAACTCCTGTGCCCAGTCTCCGGAATCTGGCATTGCCAATCTGTGTGGCCTTGTCTCTTACCATGTCTGTCTCACAGCCTACGATTTAGTCATACCGCAATGTATATAATAAATACTGACATTTCAATCATATTGAAATCAATGTTCTGAATGAATCCCGGAGAAAGCATGCTCCTTAAACATTTGCACCTCTTCACATCCTCCTCTTTGACTCAGCTTGAGTATGACCCAGGAAGCTTTGTGTGTTCTTTCCTAAGGAACTGGGAAATGCTCCTGATGTGCATTCTCATCCCTCATTGAACTAATGTCAGCTACAAGATTGCCTTATTGTTTTATGACAGTCAGTGTATTCACCTGTGTAGTAGTCTGTAGGAATGTAGAGTCAGTGTTCCTTGAGGACGTGGATCCTTTCTTCTTCTTCGTATCCTCGTTGTCCTTCTCAATGCCTGGCACATACTACATACTTCATCAATGTGGAATGAATGAATGCAAGCACTACTTACTAATACTCGTATGCCTTTGTGGTGAGTCATATAATAAAAGCATAGAGTCTAATTCAAACTTTAAAATGTTTACTTTGTATACATATATAGGTTTATATGTAAACCAAAAATAAATCAAGAATTCGTTGATTGGTCAATTCTATTGTGGACATTAGTATCTTTTTCCATAATTTTACATGTGTGCCCACATACTAGTATATATGCATAAAAGTTTCTAATTCTGTAGAAATACAAATTATTTTAGGAAAACACTGGCAAATAAAATTATCAAAAATGTTTTACAAATGGGAAAGACTGTTATTGTAACTAGGCATACGTAACTGCAACATACAGATGAAAAAGTCTTATGTTCACAAGTTGACAATGCACTGTAGAATTGTATGCCTGAAACCTATGTAATCCTTGCTAACAGATGTCACCCCAATAAGTCTAACAATAAAAATGAATTTAAAAAAAAAACTATGTGGAAAAATCCTAAAAAAAAAAAAAGAAAAGAAAAAGTCTTATATAAGTGAAAGGTATTTGACATTTTTAAGATTGTAATTCTTTTAAATAATATTCTTTTAAGGAGAAGCATTTTATGAGTCTTTAAGATATTATTTTAAATAATTAAGTGCATCTTTAGGGCTTCAAGACTATTAGAAATAAAATTGAGACTCAAAGATAGATATCTTGCATAAAATCATATAACTTGTAAAAGGAAAAATCACAAGATTTTGGAACTTTAAAAATTAATTACAGCAGATCTTCAGATAATATTGTTTCACTCAATGTTGTTTTGTTATAACATTGATGAGGTGCCATAGAAACTTAACTCTTGTCTGTATCAATTAGCCAATGGTAAAAATAGTTTTATTATATATCACTATGCTTAAAGTCACAGTACCTATTGACTACATTGAGAACTTACTGTATATCTTATTTCTTCACTGGAAAAGATAAGTTAATTTAAAATAATGTAGTCTCTAGGGTCTTTTCTATAATTTTAAAATCTCATTTAGATTTTGAAGATAAAATTGAATAGAATAGTGATTATATGTGGTACCCATTCATGATGAGACCCTTTATATGAGTTGTAATGGGTACCACAAAGGCAGTTTATACTTCAACTGCTTCCAGGATTAAACTACTGTCAAGAGAATCCCAAGAAATATAATTTATGTACTATTAAACCACCAGGGCCCCTTAATAAAATGGAGACCTATAGTTAGATAATGTCAGTTGTGGCTTAACCATTCTAAGAAGAACTAAACCACTAGGTCACAAGAAAAAAGTACCCAAAAAAGGAAAGTCTCCCCTTCCATGCCCAATCCCACCATCAGGGTTCTTTAGCCGCAGTAAACTGGTGAGACCACATCAGACATACAGAAGCTGGCCAAGAAATGATAAGAAGATAACACAGGTGTGTATGTAGTAAGACTATTGCCATTCTTATTACTTTATAGTTCCTTTCACCAGTTTCAATTCAGTACACATTAATTTTAGATCTCACTTATGATTTTTTAAAAAATGAGATAGTATACAATGAGTAATACATGAAGCATTAAAGTTCTCTGACTCAAGTCACTAAGTCTTCTTGTTTATTTCTCTGAAATGTTTCATATTTCAAGAAAAATTTGATGCTCATGTTTAAATATAATTATGCATTCTAAGAATTCTTATTCATTCATGATAATAAAAATCAATTCTACATGTTAACTAATGCAATATGCAACTCACAAAATGTGCTCATATATGTTTAATTAATCTCTACAGTCATGTAAGATTTTGTTTTGTTTTACTGAGCTGTATTAGAATATGGAATATTACATTAATTTGGAGGTCACATATATGTGTACACTAGCTAGCAGATTTTCAGTTTGATCCCATGTCTTTGGACACCAAGTCCAGTGTTCTTTCAGCTACACTATTATAAAAAGAGTAATGTATTTTTTCTTCAACAAAATTATTTAAAGTAAATCAATTTTGAGTTTCTACTAAATTTGCTTTGCTGAAATATACTTCCATTACAAGAAAAGAGTACTTAAATTTTTGATTCTCTAAATAAAAATAGAGACCTCTATTAAAGGATAAATAAGCTGAAAAGATAAGAAGAAAAAGAAGGAAAGAAGGAAGGAAGGAAGGAAAGAAGAAGGAAGGGAAGAAAGGAAATAGAAGGGAGTAGAAGATAGGTATTTCATGTTCAAGACGAAAAAATGGTACAATGGATATCCAAAACACTTTAGCTTCAAAAATCTTTAGCTCTTCTTAGCAAATTCCATGTAAAATTATTTGTATGTAAATATGTGTGATTTTCTGAGGAAAAGAGTAGAAAGCTCTCCTCCATAGTAGTCCATTGTAGTACCATCAGAGGAGTACATCTCCTTAAATAAGAAACTATTTTGTAAGACAGAGAAAATAATAGGGCTGAGTGTTTTAGGAGTGAAAAGAAGCAATTGAATAAAGAAAGGGGATTCTTCGAAGGATCTTATGAAACTTAGGAAATTTGCAAGGGATCTGAAAGAGGTGAAATTTCAACCAGAAGGAAACAGAGGAAAGGGCATTTCACGCTAAAAGAAAAGTAGGAGCAAAGACACAGAAGAAATATATGTATTTGGGAAAATGCAGATGCCGCAACCTAACTAGAACTTAGATTGTGTTTAAGAATTCTGGTGGATCCAAGTGTTAAATGAAGAAACATTAACTGGGAAACAAAACCATTTTCTTGTTTTGAAAGCAGTTTCTGTTAGCTTCCTCAAGAATAGCAACAGTCTCCTGAGTTATGAAAGGCCGTTTACCCTTCCTTATTTTACAGAGAAAGATCTTAAGCCCGAAACTGGGTTTACAGCTCTCTGCTGTCTCTTAGTTCTTAATACCTAAAGGAGAGGCCACAGTTATATTCCATTCTAAAAAGTTTCAATAACTGCTTGTTATGCTAATTATGTGTGCTTCCTGCCTCACTGTCATAAACAATTTGGTAATTTCTTCCACTGGAAAAAAAATGTTTTTTCCTCTAAGACAGAGCATACCACAGAGTATCTTTGCCTTTTGTTTAGTGTGAATTCTAATTACAACTGTTTTGAACAACCTAATTTTACATCACAATCTAGTCCATTCTCATTTCTCTTTGAGTGTTCTACTCCTTCATTCATCTGAAAATTTCCAGATCATACAATTCAAGAAAACTGGGTTAATAAAGTCATGTGTATTAAAGAGTAAATTTATTTTATACTTTTTATTCCTGTCTCAGTCCAGCACTGAAATTCTTTAAGAATTGACTATCATGTGCAAATAACTATTAAAAATTAAGGTTCATTGGTTAGATGAACTCTAAAGCTTTCAAAAAATTCTATTTTATGTTTTCAAGTCTTTATTTTTTACAGGAAAATAGTGTTTCATATATTCTTCTTTTATAGCAAAATACTGTTTATATATTCTGTTTCCCTTTAAATTGCTTTAATATGTTGGAAATTGTATCCTGGATTACTAGATACTGTGCAGTTACACCTAATATAGGAATTAAGGGTTAAAATCAGCACAGAAGGTGAAAATCCCATACTCCAAATTACCTTCTATGTGTGTATATGCACGTATAAATATCCAGATGTAGAATATACCATGGCAACTTAAAATTGTGCCTATCACAGATAGAGAGGACCAGAGAGAAACTCAAGAATTTCAGAATGAAAAGCATACAGAGATGAAAATTAGTAGTCATTTAAAGTGCCATTTGATGAAATGCCATTGTAATTTTAATTACAAGGCCCTGCAGCGATGGTAGTATATTAACAGGGAGAAAGCACACTGAGAAATTAGTTTTTGTATTAAAAATTATTGTGATTATGCTGATTAGTTAGCCATTCGTCCATGCCTCCCAATTCATTTTATACTCTGAGATGCTGGGACTCCAAATACACACATTGTATTTCTCAGGCTCACATGCCAGCAGGCTGTGAAGGGATGCCAATAGGCAGCACTCTCATTCGATACTGGCAGGTGGGAAGACAGGGCAAGGGACTTCCTGCCTCACCCTCCACCCCTTTTGCTGATATAGCAATGACACTCGGTCAAGCCTGCAACTTCTGTCTGCATTCCTCAAACCAATGACACTTTGTCCCTGTTTCCTATTTGTCCCCTTCTCTGTCTGTATTATTCTTATAGGCCACCAGCGTTCCTTTTTGCCTCTTTCAGCTCTTCAACAACTGTGTAATGATATCCCGAATAAAATTTCGTCCATTTTAAATGACTAATGTGATTTCCATTTCCCCATCAGGCTTCTGACTGATGCTATAAAGGATTTCCAGTTGACTGTCAGTTTATGTGTACACTACCCTCTCTTACAATGACCATGAAATGGGTAGAATGAGAAGATTTTAAAAAATTCAAAAACCAATGACAGCATCCTGCCCTTTGGAGCCAGCAATTAGTACAGACACCATCATGTGCTGAATCCCATGAGCAAAAGATGTATTCTTCAAAGTTACCCAAATCAAAATAAAATTTCCCAAAGAAAAGAGGTCATGAAAAAAGAGTCATTTTATGAGAGCTTTGCACTAGAAACTAGGCCAAAAAAAAAAAAAAGGCGGGGGTGGAGAAGTAAGGAATAATTTTATCTTCTTTCAGAGTTTCAACATTATTTTATACTTTTCAGCTTCAAAAATTGCCTGTTCATAAAAATTTTGTAGTGATTTAGGTATTTTTTTGCACAAAGGTATAGCATATACAGTGTTTCTGAATTCAAGGGTTTTCTTCATTAGCAATTGATTTCTGATTCCTCTTAAAGTTACTCTAGAAATTTTGTTCTCATTCAGCTATCACACTCTTATTTAGTGAAGAATTATATGAAAACCAAACACCATGATTTTAATGTAACCTTGGGGATAAAAGCAATGCTATTTTAAATGTTAAATATTTTCATTCCAAAAAAACAGCCAGGTACTTAAACGTTTTTTAGAATAAAGGAAATAAATAGCACTAATAGACCATGCAGTAAGGTATTCTTGAGCTGTAATTTTATGGCTCCACCCAACTTGTCTTTGATACACGAATCATAAGAGAATCGCCCTAAGGATTACAATAAGCACAGTTATACTGAAATCCACTGACTGCAGCCAGTAGAAGTAACATAGAACCTACTAAGAGTAACCAACAACCCTCATAGCAAAATAGTTTTGCTCCTGCTCATTTAAAATACAATCATTCAATTTCATATTTTTAGAAGAATGGACAAATCCTTTTCACATCTCTCATCTAATCTGGTTCACAGAGAAGCATCATTCTGACTTGACAAATAAAAAACATGAGTGCTCAAGGAGGTGTGAAGGTCTGATCACACAGCTACTGAACAGAGAGCCAGGATGGAGTGCTCAGAATCATCAGAAATATGGGAAATGTAGTTCGCAATGTCCCCCCCCCCCAAAAAAGAGGATATACTCAGGGTTTAAATTCCATTTTTTCAAAGAAAAAAACATGTCTTATTTCAGACCTGTTCCAGAGATGTCCAAGGATAAATTACTTCATCCAGACCCAGCAAGATTTTGTTCTGTATTCACAAGGATATAAAAACAAATTATTGAGTTACACACATTTCTTTGGAGCTAGTCTTTTTTTTTGAAAGACAAAATCCAAAGAATGAAAACTTCAGTCTAACATGAGCTAGAACTATCCTTGGAATACTCAGGTGTGTGTAACAATATAAATGATACTGGTGGTACCCTGCAGGCTAAAAAGCAATATAAACTGTTAATGCATAACTATGGTAGATGAGAGTTTCTAAAACCTAAGCATATTCTAGACAGTGGTCCTCAAAATATGGTCCCTGGACCAGCATCATCATCATTACCTGGAAACTTGTTTAGAAAAGTCCATTCTGGTGCCTTACGGAATCATAAATTCTAGGGGTAGCACCAGAAATCTGCCTTAAAAGGCCTCCAGGCAATTCTTACACATGCTAAAGTTTCGGAACCTCAGGGCTAATGGAAGAATGAAATTTAAGGTCAAATTTGAATTCATAAACAGATTCAACACTCTACTGTGGAATCTAGGGTAAATGATTTAATTTTTTTAGCCTAAATTTATTCTCCAGCAAAATAAAAATCACATTTCCTTGTGTATTATAACTTGAATAATTGTAACAGCCAGTGCTCTCATGCTGAAAACTCAGCCCAGATATATCCTAATAAGAGAAGAGAATCAAACAATCGTTGCTCTAGGAAGTTACTACTAAAATGAAAGTCCATGGACACCTGCTTCACCTTGAACGACGCTTGGACCATAAAAGTTTAAAAACTACAGAGGTTACCAAAAGACTCCACACAGAGAAAACCATTCTGTAAGAATGCTGAGCATGGGTTATGCATTGAGGCAGAACGCAGGCCTCATCCATATTGCATTACTCCTTTGAAGAGTGAATGTACAAGATTTCAGGCAATAAATAATTTACCTAAATACCCACAGATCTTCTAAGTATTCGGGCTGTCCTTTTAAATAGGCCAAAACCTGTGAAAATTTGCCAAAGAAACACAGTCATACCGAGAAGCAAAAGCTGTTCTTTAATGAGAGCCAGGTCCAGTAATGGAATGGCAGGCCTTCAAAGACTAATCACATCCTGGGAAACAGGACTATTTCATGTTCTTTCCACTGAGTCTGGTGGGCCTCAGAAACCCACTGTGGGTCTTCCCAGTTGGTTCCAGAACAGATCTAATCTAGCTAGTGTCTAGCTGCAGAAATCTAACTTTCCAGACCTCATGTACACAATTCCCATGGGTCTCCTTCATCTCACAGGACTGGGGTTAAGTGTGTCTTCCTAACACAGTGGGAGCAGGCAACACAGATACTCCTCCTGGACTGGGGACCTCTATCTTGGTAAAATGGCTCCCAAGAGGTCGAGTGGCTGAAAGAAGGAGACTCCTCCTCTTCTAACATTCCAGGGTTTCTCAATTGTAAACATTCTCCTTTCATTTGGAGTTCTCAAACCCAAAGATTATCCTTCCTTGACTTAAAAGGACTTAGGGCTACAGAATCTAGCTGTAGTTTCCCCAAAGACCCCAAAATCTGGACATGTACTCAGAAGTCCCTTAGACCATCTCTGAAAAGTTCCAAAGTTATGGAATTCCAGATAACGTGTGAACCTTGAGGGAGCTCAGCACTGTTTCTGTAGCTCACAGTAGGTATGGGAACACCAGTGATTACCCTAGACTCTTCTGTGGAAGCCAAGTTGGCCAGGAACCCTATGGATTCACTCCCCAATTCCACAGTGGTATCTTCCCCCGGAGGCAAAAATCTTAGCATCTACACTACTTCCAGGTCCTGTGAAGACGCCCAGGCTACCCACTGAACTGTGTCTTGTAACCTCTAGCAACGTTTTTTCTGACCTTCTCATGAGTCAAAACCCCAGGGAGAGCATGGCCCTTGCTGCCACTGGAGCATTGAAATTCAAGATAAAGATTCCAAAGACTCTGCCAGACCTGCTGGAGCAAGCAGGGGCTGTCACTTGGCCTTTCCACTTAGAGCAAAAGAGGAGTCATTAGTCAGCATGCCTATCAGTGATCCAGGTGAAGCCCGCTGAAAATCCACGAGAGACTTTGATGGTCTCAAAGTCAGCATAAGAAGCCACATATCAACTCGGTAAGGTTGATCTCATCAAGAACTGGAATTAAACCTTCAGTTAGATATCATCTTCTGGCCACATCCAGAGGACCTTAATCTGAGACTCCTGGAAACTCATTTCAGGCTTAGACAGTTAATATGGCTGGACCAGAGAAGCCTTCTAGGTAAACTTGACCAGATTCTTGGGGAATGTCGACTTCATATGACTATCCATCTCAGCCTCAGGAGCCTGGTGTTAGAGGTTTTTACTACCAAAAAACCGCTGGGCTAATCCAAGTGCCCCAGCTGCTGAGGAAATCTGCCAGTTACTGAAAAACCTCATTGTCCCTGCAGTGAGGCACCGATAGAAGAAATAACTCTGCAAGTCACAAAAACTACCATAGCCTTCATTTTGTAAGACCCTAATGTGCTGAGCCATTCTGTACTTAGTTTTACAGCTTATTACTTTTGTGTCAGATTTAGTATTAGCTGATACTGTTATTTCCTTAACAAAAGTCCCTAAAACCAACTATTTTTTAAAAATAAAACTTAAAAGTAATATATGTTTGCTTAACAATTTAAAGGAAAACAAAATAGTTTATAAAGTAAAAATGAGTTCCTTCCTTCTACTTTCTTTGGAACAATCTTTGTATTTATTTATGCTCTTCACACACACACACACACACACACACACACACTTGACTGCTGGTTAAACCCTTCTGGTGGAACTAACCTATAGCTAATCTACGAGTAGGGTAAATGATAAGCAGCCTGAAGACTATGGACAGGGCCAAGCATGTACATGTTATCAGATCTGTCAAGTAATAATTAAATGACAGTGATGAGGTGCTGCAGTACTGGACAGTGGTACAAACAGCAAGATATTCATAACTGCCCAGGGCTAATAGCTTCCAAAAGCTCACCTTTTTCTCTTGTGATCACATATGTCCTGAGTGTGTAGTGATTTGAGGATATGGCAAACTGAACCTAATGATCACAAGACTCCACTCTGTTGGTGTCATGAATGATTTATTGTTGTATTTCATGTATCTTATCAGAAAGTGAAATAAACGTGGTGCTAAGTAAAGCTTACTATTTCTCACAGGAGTTATCGATCCAAACCTAAGATCAGAGCCACCAGTCAGGCAGGGTGGGAATTGCAGTCTTAATTTGCATTTCCCTGACTACCCTTAGGTTTCCCATGTACATTTCTTCTCCAAATCATCTGTTTATAATTTTTAAATGTTTTCGATTAGTTGTTTGGGTTTCTCTTAATTTGTTGGGAGGTTTTATTTCACCTTAAGTATAGTAACCCTTTATCAATATCTGATATACTGTTTCCTCCCAGATGATTGCTTCTTTTTTTACTTTAAGTGCCTTTGGCTGTGCAGAACTTTTGTATATGGTTATATTTGTCCTCTGGTTATTTGGGGCTTCTGGATTCCTAAGGTCTACACAAAGAATTTCCTTTATTTTTCTTATAGTTACACTTTACATTTATCAGTATAATTCATGTGAATTTTTTGTATTATTGTACATTGTATATCTATCTTGATTTTATTCAGAGAGAAGTCAGTTATCCCATTACCATGTGTTAAATGACCCGCCCTTTTCCTCTTCTCCTGGAATCGAAATGCAGACTATTTAGACACCAAGAAAATATATATTTGAAAACTGAAAGCAAAGAAAAAAGAAATGAACAAACAAACAAATAACCCATGGACACAATCAATAGTTTAATGTTTATTTGGGGACGAGTGGGTTAGGGAGGGGAGAAAAGGGAGGGGGTGGGAGAGGAGGGGGGGGAAGCTAAATATAAGGTGATGGAAAGAGAAGTCACATTAGGTGGTGAACTGATTATACATCAAGTTGACAATGCACTGTGGAATTGTATGCCTGAAACCTATGTAATCCTTGCTAACAGATGTCACCCCAATAAGTCTAACAATAAAAATGAATTAAAAAAATAAATCCAATAAACAAAGAAAATATATATTTGCATTTATATTTAATCCTGTTTTCATTCTCGATGATAATCTATTGATATATTTTCAATTCCTACTATTTATTTTTTTAAGTCATGATAGCATTATAGTAAGTTTTCATCTCTTATATTCAGGTCTTCCTCTATTACTATTTGTCAAAATCTTCTTCAGGTTCCACTGGATAATGCTACAAGTGCTTACACCGGGTTCACAAAAATATAAATTTGAGCAAGCCCCTTTGTCTTTCTGGAACTCATTTAGAAAACTAGATGAGTCTTAATGTGTTTCCTGGAAGACTGTGTACTTACACTCTAGTTTTCAGTTCTTTCCTCAACATTCCTGGAGCTTTATTATTTTACTGCAAGCTCAATTATGCCTCCAATAGGACATTTTATTCAGTATGCCACATAGTTGTGTGTGTGTGTGTGTGTGTGTGTGTGCTCATGTGTGTGTGTGTGTGTGTCTGTGTGTGTGTGCATGTTCGTGTGTCTGTGTCTGTGTGCATGCTCGTGTGTGTGTGCATGCTCGTGTGTCTGTGTGTGTGCATGCTCGTGTGTGTGTGTGTCTGTGTGTGTTGTGGGGGAAGGTTTCTGGTCAGATAGTTTGCCAGGCAGGTAGATATAACAGAAGTCCTCACATCTCTAACTGTCAAGTAATTTGTCTCTAAAATAAGGGAGTTTAACTAGCTTATGCTCCTCGCTTGTTCCTTAGAGCAGCGGCATGGGCTTCCCTTGGGAGATTATTAGAAATGTAGAACCTAGGTCCTCCCCCCAGGCATACAGTTTTAACCAGACCCTCAGGTGAATCATTTGCATGTGTGAGTTTGAGAAACATTGAGCTAGGTGCTCTCTTATATCCCTGTAACTACAGCATTACGGAAGTCAGTAATTGTTATCATAATCCTGTTTTTTATTTCTGATTTTTTTCTACATGTCAGACTGAATAAAATCTGGGAACATGCTCTAAGGTTTAATACTTCTCTAAAGAGTTAGTAAGAGGGAGGTAGAGATGCAGTAATTATGTTCTCTTATAGTTTTCCTGCTTCATGACAAATACAGACACGTTGACTTCGCTCACCTGTGTGATTAGATGTCTTCTACCTGGTCTGCCTGCCTCCAGTCCTTTTCCCTTTATTTCTTTTGCAAATGTCTACTCCTCTGCTCGGGGATTTTTGTTGTTTTTTTCCCCCCTGATTCTTGTCCTGCTCCCACAACTGCTTCAAGCTGTACAGCTATTTTACATATGAAGTTTCCTTCTAAGACTGTATATTTGAGAAGAGGTTCTCTGCTAAAAAAACAAAAACAAAAACAAAAAAATAACAACTTGTTCATCTCTGGCATTCTCATATTTTAGTATTAGAAAATGAAAGATAATTCATTTTGCATAATAAATGTAAATAGCCAATAAGCATAGGAAAAAGATTAGTCACTCCAGTAATCAAGAGAATGTTACTTAAAACTGGCAATATTTTTCAAATGATAATATTAAATGGAAAAGTATTAAAAATAATATCCAGGACAGATGTATCTCTCAAAGTGGGATTATACAACATTGACCCCATTCTGAAGGAAGAAATATTTATCAAAATTCTTTACATGTGGATAATAATCACATTTCTATGAGTTACTCCTGAGAAAATATTTATAAATGTACACAGATTTAGATGCAGAGAAAGTCCTCAAAATGTCTGTTTTAGGAGAGAGAGAAAGAAATACTTGAAATTACATAAATATCAAATTAGTTTCAATTGACTATGGTGAAATCATACAGTGGAACATTTACAAGGAAAAATATTCATACTATATTAATTTTAAAGGATACGTTATGCAATAATATGACCCTATTTGTAGCAAAATAAGTATGTGTGTATGTGTGTGTGTTCAGCTTGAGGAGATGTAATTGAATACTCATCAATGCTTTGGAATTACAAGGCATTTTTTTCCTCCTTCTGTTTTCTTTTCTGTATTTTTAAACTTATCTTTAACATTTGTGGCTTCTAACTAGAAGTTAGAAAAAAGTATTATTAACTTTTAAAAAATACAGAGTCTTTCTCTTGAGGAATATGATGGAAGAGAAGAAGGTAAAAACCTAAGGAAAAGAGCATCTTGGCTTTTCAGTTCTCTAGTTGTCATTGTTTTCAGATGAACATTCCAAACTAGTAAATCACCTATTTAAGTATAATGACTGTCCCGCTGTGGTCAAGTTCCATTATTTGAGGATTTATGATTCATTAAACAAATATGTAACTATTCTCATTCCCTAAATAGCTACAGAAATAGGGCATTTGTTTTTTTAGATTTTTTTTCTTGTGTCTGACTTCTGTTCTTTGTCACCGTCTAACACTTTTACCAGTGAGTTCAAGGTAATTGTATATATATCTATCCAAACCACACAGTTTGTCCATTTTCAGAAGCTGCAGTTAAATTTCAAGTGTTAAAGTATGTGAGAATTATTGATTAGAGTTTGAAAAAGAACAAGAGATTTTTAAAAATATATTTTTCCATGTCAACAACTGAGAAAAACCAAATACAAGGAAAACCACTGAATTGCTGATTTCAACCAGGTTAAAATAAGCACTACAGTTTTACAAATTAAGATTCAAAACAAATCTATTACTTGTCACTTTAATTTCTAAACAAGATGGAATAAAATCTAACAGAACTTGCAAATATCATAATTTTATTTTCTCACTTTAACAAATATTATGGTTATTTTAAAAAATTAAGAAAAACATAGATAAGCACAAGAGAAGTGTATTAAAATTACCCATAAGCTCACGGCAAAGGAATGATTCCTTAACATTTATAAGCTTATTATTCCAGTCTATACTCTATTCTAAAGTATACATGGACACATGCTTCTGTAACTTGAATTATAGTATGCCTATTATTTCATAATCCTTCATTTCACTCAAAAATAAGTCATAAAGATATTTTATAGATTACTATCTTACAATGTAAATGTAACGGCAACAAGAGGATCTATATGCCAAGCTGACAAAAATTTATTTTCTTTCTCATTTTTTATTTTGAAATTTTAGACTCACGGAATAGGTGCTATAATAGTACAAAGAAATTCTAAAACCCTGTCACCTAAATTCCCTAAATGTTACCATTCTGCTGCATGTGTTTATCTGTGCGTGTCTCTCTCATCCCCTCTCTGTGTGAGTGTGTGTGATACTTTCATTCTGAACCCTTCAGGAGTAAGCTGCAGACAGGATGAGGTCCCTTTACCTGTAAATATTTGAGTTCAGTGTCCTAAAGCAAAGAACATTGTCTTCCACAAACAGTGTACAATTATTAAAATCAGGAAATTAACATTGATGAGATACTTCTGATATAAGAACTTTATTCAAATGGTTCCAGTTGTTCCATTAATGTCATTTACAGAATAGGAGTTTTCTTTTTCTTATCCAGGATCCAACCCAGGATCACACAATGCATGAGTGAATTGGGTAAGAGTTGAATCACAGTGGACATTAAGACCTAGGTCTATTAAGAAATTTTTACTTAATCTAATAAAAATCGAAGACACTGGGGTGGGGGGTGGGGGGTTAGCAGCAGGTTAAGATTCTCAAATTTTTGTTTTTCGTTTCATTATGTTTTGAAAGGCATTTCTGTTGGCATTACAGAAAATGGTTTTGAAGAAGGTGCTTTAATAAATTCCCAGAATAGTGAGAGGTGAAAGGATAAGACAGAGACTGTGTGGATGTAGAGGAGCAAAAATAAGCCATGGATCAAAATCACTATTAGTGTGCAAAGGTACCCAAGGTCCTACCTCCTAGAATGGAATAAAAAGGTCTAAGTTCGTGATGCTTCCAGACCTCCTCTCATCACTGGTACAAAAGCACACATAAGGGGACAAGAAATGTGCCCAACCTTCAACTTACGTTTGCTGAGACTATTTTATGACTGAATCTGTAGTGGCTTGCTTATTTCTCAGTGAAAGCCCAGTTTCACACCTTCTCATGTCATTTCTAAAAGTCCTTTTCATCCCATCACAGTCCACTGTTAATACACCAAATTAAGACAGGCCGAAAGGCTTGAATGTCAGCCCACAAAATCTTTATTTCATCCAATAATCAGTGTAATGTCAGAAATCATTCCTAGATTTGTGCTTGATTTCAAGTAATCATCTCTTCAATTATTTATAGTGTTGAACGTCTGCCATGTAACAACCTAAATTAGAGAATAATCACTAGCCTTATGAGCTGAAACAAAAACATATGCACAATATATTGTTTTACAATGCCGTAAAACCCTAATGAAACAAACCCACCAATTAAATGTCAAAGTCTCACCTGAGAACTTAGCATACCATACATTTCTATCTACACATGAATCTTCTCAGAACCAACCGAGTTAAAATGCAGATTCTGATTCCATGGGTTTGGGATGGGGCCTAAGATTCTGCATTTTAACATTCTGCCTGGAGTATCGATGCTGGTGTCTCTCAGACCACATTTTAGTAAGAGCATAGAAATCACTGATTGCTTATCACCAGATCATTGATTTTTATTTGAAAATGGAGGTGGAACATCAGGTTGGAAGGAGCACAAGGGTGGGATCACAATAAGGGATCCGAGACCTGCCTGCTGTCACTGAGCAGTGTGACATGGGCAGCTCTTGTGATCATCTGGGGTCTCAGGGTCCACAGTGTGGACATCAGCAACATAAGAGGAAAGTGTTTTTCTAGGGCATGCAGTCTGCTTCTAACAAAATTGTATCAAAATTCAAAACTTCAGAATGAACAAGCTATTGCTGGTTTACTCTCAGTAGATGTATTTATTTAAAAATGACAAATGTTTTCCTGCTGAGAGTACAATCTCATACAGTAACCATGTGGTTATAAAAAAAAAGAAGAAGAAAAACTAAATTACCTCAAGAAAGTGACCCTTTCTCTTTATGAAGTCATAGACTGAATGAAACAGTAAACAAAGACTGTAGCCAAAGAGTTATGATTCAGGAAATTCAAATATTTCTTCCCACATAGAAACGGGTACACTACTTTGCTGCCTCAGGCATGGCTCTCAGCAAAATATATTCTTTTTCTGAACTTGAAATAAAGCAGTTTTTCATTCCTTTTCTTCATCTGGCTCTGAACTGATGGGGGGCAAAGAGAAATCAAGGGCCGTCTCCTGCTTGCAGAAGCGTTCAGATGAGTAGCAGCAAAATTCCCCAAGCAAAAAATTGGGGTCCATGTGGATCACCCCAATCCAAAATTAAAGACATTGTATAAAATATTGTTTCTTAATAATCTGTGACTGGTGAACGGGAAAGGATGGAGAGTATAAAACAGGGAGGCTGAGAGAGAAACAGAGAGATCATTTAACGTGGCAGGATCATACTGCGCACACATTTATTCACTTTCTCACGATCGTTGGGATCAGCTGTGTTTTTGAAGCAGCTGAGCATCCAGGGGTCACCTTTTGCCAGCTGCCTGAGTCCTCTCGCTTTTGATCACTTTTTCTGGTAGATGTGATGTGATTCGTTCTGCCAGCTCGCTCCTCTGAGCCTGCTAACTTGGTGAACACTGCTCTCATCTCACTAGCAGGGCTGCCTGCGGGTGAAAGCCCTCACTCCTGCAAAAGGCCTTCTTCCGCTAGAAGGGCAGGTCCCTGTCACCTCCCGACAGCCCGGACTCCCGCAGCCCAGGCCGCTCTCCCTCCGGCCTCACTGTCAGATTCAAAGGCCTGACCAGCGTCCCTCAGCAGAAGCTGCCTCTTAATTGCTGTACATCAAAAAGTGCTGAACATGTCAATTAAAAGAGTGGAAGAGGGCAGAGCAAAGAAAGATCTGGCACTTACCACAACCCATTTCCTGTTAGACTGATGGCTTTCTTCATGCCTCACGGTCGTACTTGATGAATGGGCAGGTCACTTCCCCACCCACACCACGAACACAGCAAACCGACTTCCGAGTCTCTTATTCACCCTCCTCTCGGCGACTCTCCTCCTTCCTACGACTTGTTTTCTTCCTTTGCAAAAGGGCTTGTCCCTGGAACTACTGCATGTTTTCATTAGGGGAGAAACCCCAAAGCACACACATGGACATCATGAAAGCAGTAGCCTCGTTTCTTTTCATTCACCTCTTCAGTCTTTTTCCTATTACATTCCACTGACATAGCAAAAACCTTAATTTTTAGAGCTGGAAGGGAGATTTCACTAAATACAGTCTGACCAACAGATGAGTAAACAAGCCCAGAGAGCTGAACTGACTCACTCAGGGCCACACAGAAGCTCCACTTACTCCCTTACGTTCTAGTCAGTGCACCGTCACTGCACAGTGGCACGCCTAGGCTACCCGAGCTCACTGGCCTAACCCCAGGCACAGACGGACGACGCCGCACACCGGTTCAACGCAGGCCTACGACCCCACGTGACCCTGCACTTACGAGCTTCCTCCTTGGCAGAGTGGGTTCTCACCCTGTCCTTATGTCACGACTGCTAGTTGTTATTGGTAGAGCTCTCCAGTGCTAACACACAGTGAGTTCTAGTTAATGGACTGTTTTGTAAGTGGAGATTAATATTCTGGGGAAGCTGAAAGGCTCAGGACACCTGGCCCAAAACAGGGTAGCGTGGACTACCTTAAGCGGACGGAGTGTGAGAAAACAGTAGAACTAGGAAGGTCACTCTGACCTCCCCTTCCTGGCCCTTCTTCTCTGATAAAGGTCAAAAATCCCCACTGCACCCAAGGGAAGGAGGAAATTTCTTATCACTAGAGATGGGGAGGTTGGGACCAAGAAATACACGCAGACAAACCTGGTTACACTCACCCTTGTCTTCCTAGTTATGTCTTCACCACTTACTAGCCCCAGCCCAAATTCTTGTCTTGCTGGTTCCTCACTTATTTAGTATTTGTCTGAAAGGTATAAAAATGTCTTGCCTTGGTAAATTCTTCTGGCCTTCATTCTTTTGGGAAGGTTCCCATGTACATGTGAAAATTCAGTAAAATGTGTATGCTTTTCTCCTATTACATTTGCCTTTGTCGGATTAATTTGGACAATTAATTTGGAGTCCCCAGACCTAGCTGGGGACTCCAATAGGGTCAAGAAAAACTTCTTTTTCTGTCCTTACAAAATAAAGTATTTATTGCCCACTCAACTTATTTCATGCATCTAAAGAAGTTAGAGGTCAATGGTAGGTCAACAAATTGCCAAATTTTATTTTTCCAATTAAGCAATAAAAAAAAAAACCCAAGTCCTAGCATATTTACTTTGTAAACTAAATAGCACTTGAATGCAAAAGGGTAGAAAGAATATAATTTAAAAAGTAAAAAAATAAAATCTTTCCAAAAAAGGAGTAATACTTCAGCTTCCGACGAGAAGAACATTGTTACGGACCAGTGTCAGTACCAACACCGGCGTGTGGAAGCCGTTTGTCTCTAACTACTTATCTTCTCCAAGGAAGAAAGCTGCCTGTTGTCACAGCTGTGTGCAGCCCCTTTCTATCCTGCCTTCCCGTGTGTGCCAGCAATGACCCAAGCCTTAGCCAGTGCTCTTCAAATCTGCACATAATTCCAATGTGCCAGATTCAGAACCCCCACCTACCCGCAAAACCATCAAATATAAAACAAGAGGCATAGCTATAAAGTGAAATGCACTCTAAAAAAAAAAGCAAGCCCTGCCCTTTGTTGTAAAATTCATCAGCACCTCTGGGCAAGTCCATAATAGTGGTGCATGAAAAAAAGATGGAAAGCTTAATAAAAGAGCAATGTGGGTTTTAAATACATGAAATGGGTTCAAACTTAGGACGGAAACAGCCATACTTAGTCTTATGGAATGCAGATCACGCCTGGAGGTAAGATGCCAATATGGACAGAGACAGACTAGGACAGGCAAAATGGCAATCAGAAGCGCAGAGACCCAGGGCTGAGCCATTAAAGACACTGACTGACAACCCAAGGGTGTCTATGTCAGAGAAGTGGAACATCAGGGGAGACAGGGCCGCTGTCTTCAAATGTCTGAGAGGCTGTCATGTGGATGAAAAAACAGGCCTGTCAGAGGACATAAGAAGGTCAAATGGCTGGAAATAAAATTTAAAAAAACAACACAAAACAGATAAAGGAAACTGTTTTAACTCTTCAGGGGTAAAAGAAAGAAAAAGAAATTAACCACTTTTCATGAGCAGTAGTGATTTCCCTACGTTGGGAAATATTCAAAGAGAAGCCAAGTGAAGTTTCTTTAGGAAACAATGATCACAGTAAGGAGGAGTTAGGCCAGCTAGTCTACCAAAAAGATAGGAGATGATGCTATAGGTTCTAGCTAGGAGTTAGAGTCTTTATAATCCTGCTGTATGATCCTGAACATCTTCTGGCTTCTTTCTCTGTTTGCTTCACCCACAATTGAAGCTATTATATGTGACAAATTCAGAGAGCATCCTTCCAGTTTGAATATGTTCTGACTTGTATTAATAAACATACCTGGTTTCTTTGTTTTTCTTCGATTATGGCAAATGTAATTAGTTGAATATTGAATATTGAGAAAGTTTCTGTAAAATTTTGAAGTATATTATTATCTACATTTCATACATAGGGAAACTAAGTTTCAGAGTTGGTATGCCATTTGTCCAACCCATACAGCTAGCAAGAGAGTAAAAAAATATTTTTTAATCCAAATCTCTCTGATGCTTTTAAATCCCATGGTGCATAGCCTGAAAACAGTTCATATTTGTTATCTTGAAAGTATTCTTACTGTGCACTAGGCAGCCTTTGTTTCATTGCCAAGCCCTATGCCTAGAAATTGACACAAATTCCTGGTTACCTAAGGATGACCTTGGAGATCAGAATCATGAAACTGTTGTTCTTCCCAGATCTGTTGTCTTTGCTAGTAATGCAAACCTCTATGACAATGCCTTTTTCTATGTTCTGGGACTCAATGCCTATCTATGTAAATGACAATTTAGACAACCTAGCTTCCATGCCCTTGACTCCAAACTATAGTCATCTTCCTTTGTACTTCAATTCAAATATTTAATCCTTGGGCGTAAGTCCTCCTCCATATAGAAAATACCTTCTTCTTTCTCCAAAATACCTTCTTCTTTCTCCAAAATATTCATCAGCTGACACTCTCATTTCCTGACTCCCACACTCTGATCACTGTGATCTCTGGGACAACTGCTCCCTTTTCTCCAAGAATGTACTTCCCTGCCTGCTGGCCTCGCCAAAGATGTCACAGTGCTTCACCTCAACCTTTCTTTCTTTCTGGCCCTTTGACTCCACTACACGCACCCATCTAAACCTCAACCATGGATCACTTCCAACCATTTATATCTTCTGCTTCCACACATGGGTTGCTGAGGCAGCTTCTGAAAACCAAGCAGCCATGAAGATTGATGCCGCTATAATGTGTACACTCCAATCACAGCAGTTCTCTCAATCTACAGTGCTCAGCATTTCCTAGTCAGTCCCCTCCATCATTCCCCTCAGCCATTTTTCCAAACTGTCACCATTCCCCCATAAGCTTCTACATCCCACTTTTCTGTTATAGAATATAACTTTGCCTCTTATTTCACACTCCTCAAACTTCCAACCTTACTCCCTCATTCTCAGCACAGGAAATTCCCTTCTACCACTCATAAGAAAACAGAAAGAAGGAAAGGAGGGGAGGAGAGAGGAGGGGAGGGGAAGGGAGGAGAAAAGGGAAGTTGAAGATATTAATAGAAATTCCATCCACTTCCTATTGCCAAATCTGTTATATTAATACATATATAACGTATATGACTATGTGTGTCTAGCTCCTCACTGCAAAATGAATTTTATTCTATCAATAGTGCAATTTTTCTATTAATAGTGAAAGTTGTTCAAACTCTTCACTCTAATTGATCATTCCTATAAGCTTTTAAACATGCTCAAATCTCCATGAACCCCAAATTCCTCTTAATATGACTAAAAATTACATAGCATTAAGACCTATGTACAGAAAAGAAAGCCTGAAACAGGATGTACTAAAAAAAAAAAGTGTGCTTGTGTTTTGGTGGGATTGTGGGTGATGCATTAATTGATTTATATTCAACTTGTTAATATTCTAAATATTTTTATAATTAACATCTAATACTTCTTTAGATACAGTATTGATTTTATAAAAGTCTCATTTTTCCTAGGACAACCAGTGCATTGGTTTTTACACACAGCCACTCCAGTTGAAAGGGTGCAAAGTCTCTGAGAACGTCAAGGTTTGTGCTTCCTGCCAGCTCCGAGCGCCCTCTGCTGACAATACGCAGGTACAACAGTGAAAGAAACGGGGCTTGACAGTTCGGTGAAGGTTAAAAAAACCATTTTTCATATTATCAATCAATTTGCAACTTATAAAATGTTTTCACTTCCATTACTGTTTGATGGCTACTTAACATGTTAAAATGGGGCTCTCCCTGTGTCCATCGGAGCTGATGTATAACAGATCTGTGCTGTTCAACACAACAGCCACTAGCCACAGACCTGAGCTCTCCTTTTATCAAAACCCTAGGTGTTAGTTATAAAAATATTTAGAATATTGAAAAGTAAACTGTAAATCAATTAATGCATCACCCATCAAATCCCACCAAATCACAAGCATATTTCTTTACTTCATCCTGTTCCAGGTTCTTTCCTATACATAGGATTTAATTCCATGTAATTGAAGAGGAATTTGGGGTTCAGGGAGATTTGAGCATATTTTAATATTGATGGGAATGATAAATTAGAATGAAGAGTTTGAAGAACTGGCACTACTAATAAAGAAATTACACTGTTGATAGAAGAAAATTCATGACAAGACTGTAAGTATAAAATAACTCATTTCAAGAGTTATTAAAGGGAATTTAAAGTACATAATTACTAATTATTATATCAATTACCTGTCAAAATGATAACATTTTAGATGCATTGGGTTAAATAAAATATCTCATGACAATCTCTTCATTTTTCACCTTTTTATTACTAAAAAAATTTAAATTACGTATCTGGCTTGCATTGTATTTCCACTTTACAATGTGACATCGATGCTGTATTCTGAAGTTGTAGTACCATGTATAAATGTCAGAGTAGGTGGCTAAAACATGGTTAGATGACTCCTAAAATCCTCACATATATCTAGGACATAAAAAGATGGGAAAAGTAAAGATTGGAAAAACATGTGTTGCATCTTTCATCAATTTGTAAAGTTATTGATGTGTTACACAGGGTGGTCAAGAAATTCACGGAATGGGGGTTATTGGTGGGAGTAACTAGTACACACAGTTTGATTGTGTGAATATTAACATATGTGCCAAATTTCAGTCTACTCTTGTCCGTGTTCTGATTATCACCAAAGCAGCATGTCAAATGTGAAGAAAACCCCAAGTGTAGATAAAAGTGAATTTCACACCGTCATTAAGTTCCTTATAAAACAAGGGGAAATACCTCAAACGTTTTGGAAGAGATGTTAGCGGTTTACTGGGACCATTGCCCTGCGAAATCCATGGTTTACAGTGCATAGCCTTTCAAAGCAACGTAGAGAGTTGATTGAAGATGACCTCTTGTCTGAGATGCCCTGTTGAGGCCACTTCAGACATTGTCATAAAAGTTGAAAAACTTGTAGTGAAAGATGCCAGATTGAATAAAAAGCAGCTTGCAGAAATGGCTGGAGTATCACCTAGAACCATTTTGAATAGTCTCCATCAGCATCTAAGGCTGTCAAAAGTCAGTGCATGATGGGTACTGAGAAGGCTCACGTCATTACAAAAACAACAGCATGTCAAGTGTTCATGACAGCTTTTGGACATCTGCAGAGACAACAAAAAAGTTTTAAACCAGATTATCACTGGAGATGAAACTTTGTTTCATTATTATGAGCCTGAGTCCAAGCAGGAGTCCATGTAGTGGCATGAAAAGGGCACATCACCCCTTAAGTTCCAAGGTGCCACAATCAATTAGCTGGAAAAATCATGGCTACTTTTGGGGTGTATACAAAGGGCATGCTGCTAATCAAATACAAGAACAAAGGTGTCACAATAACGGGAGAGTACTATTCCAGTCTGCTGAAACAGTTAAAAGAATCTGTAAAGGAGAAAAAAAGAGGAAAATGAACCGAAGTTATGCTGCTTTTGCATGACAATGCACCCGTGCACAGGAGCAATGTTGCGTTGGCTATTCTCCCGGACTATGGCTTCCAAACATTAAACTGCCCTCCCTGCAGTTCAAATCTGGCTTCATCTGATCATCATTTGTTCCCAAATACAAAAAAACAGCTTCAAGGGAAGAAATTTACAGATGACAAAGAGGTTAAAGCTGCAGTTTGAGGACAAAAACAAAACACTCCCCCCCCCCACCCTGAGAGTATAATTAAACTTATTGAAAGATCTGAAAAGTTTATTAGGATTAGGGGTGAATATATTGAAAAGAAAAAATAATAAATAGGATTTCTCTTCCCCTTCATTCCATGAATTTCTTGACCACCCTGCATAAGCTCCAAGAACAGCCAGCACCTCTTGCTCAGACAGGGGAAAGGGTAGGAAGTGCCTATGCCCCACGTCGGGCCTATGAGGAGAGTCAGTGGTGCCACAAGGAGAGCTTGCCAAGAGGCAGGCCAGGAATGCAAGGGCTGTGATTCGGGAAATCACTGCACTTCAGACAGTCAGAGTAAAGAATGCCTCTTTATCCAGGCTAGGTGGGGACTCACTATGTCATAGCCAGAGTGGATGGTTCAAGAGATTCTCTAAGAGGGCCCCTGGGAAGGATGAGAGGATGAGCACAGATGGAAATTGGAGACGAACCACTCAACGCTGAGAAGTGCAAAAGACTCTGGGAATTCCCTATGAGCGACCCACAGCGACGGGCGCGGGGAGAGAGGAGCGGACAGGCCGTGTGACACTCAGGGCCCTTGTGAGCTGGCCAGTTCTCCCTGATTCCATGCCTCAGCAGAAACTGCAAAGAGAAAGGAGACCTCTTTTGCAATTCTTGTGTGAACCTAAGACGTGCGACATTCATCTGAAATGTTCATGTCTGCACAGATTATAAACCGAGAGCATAAAAACACACGAGTTGTTGCCAGGTGGGTTTCTCTGATTCTTGGGTTGGACCCTCCCTAATATCCAATAATTCATTCATCAGATCTTGAGTAAAATTCTTGCTGTAACAACTTTCTAGGCCCAGAATGAAGCTGCTTCTGCTCAGGGTGCCACATCAGCAAGAGGGAATTCAGGTCACCTTCGTATCCATGTGACTACTCCTCTCACAAAGAAATGCAGTGTATCCAGTCAGCCAACCCCGACACCAAGGCAACTCTGGGCTCACTTAGTTCCTGTTCCTTCTCACCTCAGACAAGGCTGACCATGTGGCTCCCGCCTAAGAGATACTATGTTTTTCTCTTTCTTGTTCTTTATAGTCTGTATCTTACAGAAGTTTCCCACCTCCTGCCCCATTTTACTGTTCTTCAAAAAGACTGTCCACTTCATGTAGCATTCAAGTTTATTTGCATCACCTAATCATCTTTTGAAATCATTTTGAACACACCACCACAGTAAATAGGGATCTAAAAACTGTCGGGGTGGGCGAAGGCTTTTGGAGTCCTCTTTTCTTCGGATCCATCCATTTATTCAACACAGAAACTTCTTCACTGAACTCCTGTGTGTCAGACTCTTTTGCAGACAATAAGTGGCAGTGCTGGCCAAGGTGGCATGTGGTTAGAAATCACCATCTCCCAGCGTAGCCCACTCCACTGAGAAAATCCTCATATGACAAAGATTTTGTACATCATCATGCACAGAATTAGGAAAGAGCCTGCATGTGTAAAGAGAGTTTCGAATAGCTGAAGCACAAAACGGTAGAGAATTTGCTACCCCCAGAGGCAGCTCAACCTAGACTGCTTTGACGGTTAGAGTTCATTTGTCTGCTTTGTCAAAATCGTCCTGTTGGGGTAAACTTTTCACATTTACAAAATGCTCCCCTTTCTCTCTAGTAATATTTATAATAAAGTTTTTCTTTTTGCATACTTTATCATAGCTTTCTCCTTTTGGTTCATGTTTCCATGGAACATCTCTTTTTGTTCTTTTACTTTCAATTTTTCTGTATCATATATTTTGTTTATAAGCAGTATATTATTGGGTTTTAGCAGATTGACAATCTTGTGTCTTGCAAGTGCAGCGTTTAGCCCACAAACCTGTAACATAAGTAAAATATTTAAGTTTGAATTTACCATCTAACTCCTGGCTTTCCATGTATTTGTTCCACCTTTTCTATGTTCCTTTCAGATTGATGGTATTATTCCATTTCCCTCATTATTATCTGGGTAGTTTCACATTCTTTTCCTGCTCCTTTTGTTGTTATAAGGCACATCAGAGCAAGTACACCTAACACATCTAATGAAAGTTAATAGTTTTACCTCTTCCAAGATATAGCAGGAACGTTTCCTTGCTATTCAGCGTGTCCTTAGACCAGCAGCATAAAAATCACCTGGGAGCTTGCTAAATGCCAGGTCTTCAGCCCCACCTAAGACCTTTGGATCAAAATCTACAATTTAACAAGATCCCCAGGTGATTCATATATTAAAAGTTTGACAAATACTGCTTTGTATCATTTTAACTTAATTTACTCTTCCATAATTTATACACTTTTGTGTATTTTATTTTTAATTTTAAAACCTCAAGAAACCTTATCAATGTTTTAGTCAATATTTATATTTACCAAAAAATATATGCTTTTCATTTATATTTATTCCTTTCTGTATTTCTGACCTTTCATTCAGTTTTCTTTTGCCTGAAGCGCGAGCGTGCACACACACACACACACACACACACACACGTACTTTAGTGTGGGCTTTCCCTAGTTTTTATTTGAAAATTCATTTCCTTGTCATTTAAAAAACTTACTTATAGGCATTCTCAAATGTATGTAAGAGTAGAGAGAATAGTACAATAAACCTGATTTATTAATTCCCAATTATTGATATATGGCCAATCTCTTCTTTTTTTATACCTCATTGACTCCCTACCTCCAGACACCTATATCATTTTATCTGTAAATATTCTGGTGTATATCTGAAATACAGTTGTTTAAAACTGAACCTCAGCATCATTCACATCTAAAATATTAACACTAAAACCTTAATATCATCAAATATTCAGTGTTCACATTTCCCTGATCACCTTAGGCATTTTGTTTTCAGTCTGTAATTAAAGTATTGCTTGCATCTAATACCTCTTCCTCTCTTCATTTTTCTTACAAATATATTTTATTTTGAAGAATGTTGTTTGTTTTATAAACTGTGCCATAGTCTGGATTTTGGAGACTGTAATCTTATGTTGCTATTTAAAACGGTCCTTGATGCCCTAAAACTCCTACAGATTAGTAAGTAAACCTAGAAACTTAGTAACTTTATTGCTAGTACTCTAACATCCACTTAGAGGCACGTATGTAATTCTCTCCTTTTATAATACAACTGGTGATCACTGCCTAGAGCTATTAATTCTTTGAGGGTTGTAAAATGATAATCTCATTCTATGATTTGTGACTATTAGTGTAAATATTCTAGAAAGGGAAACTTAACCTCATCAACAATTTATTTATTCATTAATAAGGTATAAATCCTATTCATTTAAAAAAAACACAGGCAGAATGAATGTTGCAATATTCGCCTTATTCCCCAATTTTCAAAATAATGCATTAGACCAAGGCCTCTGTCATAGGTGAGCAGGAAGGGACATTGTTAAGGGGGAAAGATCACTATAAATACATGGATTCAAACAGACATGGTCTGTTTCTAGCCATTTCAGTTATTATCCTTATGGACACACAAAGTATCCCATTTTTGGCTGATTAGGGGACATTCTGACATGACTTTAGTAGTCTTTTATAGCTTCTTTACTATTGGGAATACAAGGTATTTCAGTTTTAGCTTGTAAATTTAAACCCATACCTAAAATTAGCATATTCTCTATGAAAGATGGATTTCTTTTGTTAGAAAATATCATTTCAAGACCACATTCTGAGCAGGAAGAATATTCATTGCTAACATGGTTGTTCATTATTTCTAGGTTTCTAGGCCTTTCTGGAGAACACAGATGGTGGAAAATATTGTTAAAAAATGTATGTGTGTATGGAAAGAGAGAAGAGCAAGAAAAATAAAAGTATATACATAGGCAAAATCATTTGAAATATTATAGTTCCCTTCTGTGATTGTGTAGCAACTGAATACAATTAAGTTTGTTTTATTTAACTTAAGACTTTTAAAGTTTCCTTTTCATCTAAGAATTTTTGCTTCATAATTATTTTAAATAAGTATCAGGTTCTAATGTCAAATCTATAAAATAAGGTATAGAACATATGTTTGGCTTCAACATCTCCTCTATGTATTTCCTCCCTCCCCACAGCTAGCTTTAACATTTATTATTTTATTTTCCTGATTATTAATAAACACATGAATACACAGTAGGATTATTCCCCTTTCCCCCTTTTCCAGCTACATGGTGGAAAACCTTCATGCTTTCTCCACCTTGCTTTTTCTCATTTAAAAATATACCTCGGAGATCACTATAGCTTAGATTTCCCTCATTCCTTTTGATAGGTAAATAGTACTCCATTGTTTACTACTCCCCTAGTTACTTATGAAAAGTACAAGATCAATTTTCCAACATTAATCTACATAATGACTCAATTTGCTTTTTAAGAAACTGTCGGAAGTGATGTCAGCAAAATGACCAAGTAGGCAGCTCCAAGCTCCTATTCCCCAACAGAAAAAAAAAATAATAATAAGCAAACAAAAACCAAAAACAAACTGTCAGAACCCATGTTGTTACGACTCTGAAACATAGTAAAAAGCTTATAGTAACCAAGTGAACACAGAACCAAGAAAAACTTAAAAGCCTAGAATGCTTTCAGGCTTTTTATTATACTTGCCTTTGCCCCACTCCCTCTCTGGCTCGGCAACAGCCTTGAAAACAGCTGCCAGGGAAGGACTCTAGTCCTACAGCAGAATTTATTTGAAAATGATTGTGTTAAGCGTGTCCTAATCTGTGGGGCTACCTGAGAATGATGCAAGGTGCTCATCACCTCTGTTTTGCTGAACTTGTAACTCACTGAGGCCAGAAATCCAGAAGGCATTATTCAAAAATACTGCAAAGTGGATGAACTATTTGCAGACACACAAGGCAAGAGATTATAGTTGAGACATATACCAAACAGCCTAAATCTTAGATGGACAAGCTTGGGAGAGCATGTCTTTGTCAAAAGCACCCATATTTAAGGGAGAATTTAGAAAACTATACACATGTCCAGGGCAGCTGCATGCTCCAAAGCACTTAAGCTTTGACCTCATGTGGACCTTAGGATCAGTCTACCTAATTTTTAAAGGAGAACTTTAGAACACAACCAATCTGTAAAGACTAGGAGAAAATGTGTTTATGCTTATTTGTTTTGTTTTTTCCCTCTGGGGTTCAAGAAAATCTCCATCAAACAAAAGATGAATGAAAGCTCAAAAACAGGAATATAGAGACAACATATAAAAGAAATACCATCTCTGCAAAAAGTAGTTTGGACAAGTCAGGACAATAGTGGATTACTACAATCTTTAACAATCGAAAAGAAAAAACAAGCAAAAATACCCCAAAGGCACTGAGAAAAGGGGATAATCTGATTTCCAGGGTTATCATATCATAATATTTAAATGTCCAGTTTTCAACAACAAAAAATCATAAAGCATACAAACTGCTAGGTAACTATATGCTATCTTTAGGGGACTCACTTTGTATCTAAATGCACAAATAGGTTGAAAGGATCCAAAATGATAATCAATGCAAATGGTAATCAAGAGAGTTGAGTGGCTATATTAATACCAGACAAAATAGACTTTAAGTCAAAACTATTACAAGAGACAGAGGACAGTAAATATCAATAAAGGAGTCAATTCATCAAAAGAAAACAATTATAAACATATGCACCAAACAACAGATCCTCAAAATAGATACACCAAACATTAACATAATTGAAGAAAAAATAATTGTACAATAGTAAGTAGAGACTTCAAAACATTATTTTTGTTCAGAAGAACAATAAGGAAATAGTATACTTGAACAATACTATAATTTAACTAAACCTAACAAATACACATAGAACACTCTACCCAGCAATGACAGAATACACATTATTCTCAAGTACACATGGAACACTGTCTAGGAGAGACTATAGGTTAAACCACAACACACACACACACACACACACACACACACACACACACAAATGAAATTTAAAATACTGAAATTACACAAAGCATTTTCTCTGTTCACAGTATAATGAAGCTTGAAATCAACAGAAAAAAGTAGGAAAATTTACAAAATATGTGGAAATTAAACAATACGTTTATAGACAATCAATGTGTCAAAGAAAAAAACCAAAAGGGTTTTTGAAAATACTTACAGAGGAATGAAAACAAAAAGAAAAAAAAAAAAACACAATGTACCAAAACTTATGGCATGCAAGAAAAGGGAGTACTTGGAGAAAAATTCAAAGCTGTAAATGCTAATGTTAAAAATAAAGACCTGATATCAATAACTTAACTCTACATTTTATGCAGCTAGAAAATAAAATACTACACTGAAAATAATAAGGAAATAATAAAGATTAGAGTGAACATAAATAAAATAAAGGATAGAAAGACAACAAAGGGAGTCAACAAACCCAAAAATGGTTCTTTGAAAAGACCAAAAAAATTTAACAAACCGTCAGCTAGACTGACAAAGAAAATATAGAGAAGCAGCAAATAACTAAAATCAGAAATAAAGGAGTTCCCTGGTGGTGTAGTGGCTAGGCTTCGGTGTTGTCAACGCTGCGGCCTGGGTTTGAGTCCCAGTCAGGGAACTACCCACATTAAAACAAACAAACAAACAAACAAACAAATAAATAAATGAATGAATGAATAAATGTGTGGACATTACTACCAAACTTAAAAGAAATAAGAGTATTAGAAAATACTATGAACTACACCCAAATATAGATACGTAGATGAAAAGAACAAATTCCCAGAAGTACACAAATAACCTAAACCAGTTCAAGAAGAAATAGATAATATTAACAGACCTTTAACAAGTAAAGAGACTGAATCAGTAATTAATACTCCCAACAAAGAAAAGCCCAGGATCAGATGGCTTTACTGTTGAACTGTCAAATATATGAATAATTAACAGTTTTTTCCAACCTCTTCCAAAAAACAGAAGAGGAGTTATTAATTTCTAACTCATTCTATAAAGCCAGAATTATTCTGACACCAAAGCTAGATAAAGATATCATGAGAAAAATAAAATTATGAATATGGATGTCAAAATCCTCAACAAAATATTACCAAACAAAACCTAACAGCATGTTATTAAAAGGATGACTAAGTAGAAATTATCCCAGGAATGCCAGTGTGGTTCAACTTAAGAAAATCAATCAGTGTAATATACCACATTAACAGAATGAGAGAAAAATACAAAATATCATTTGTAATCACACAAAAATGAAATAATTGGCAATAAACATGTTTTATAAAATTCTTTTATAAGCATGGTTATATACAGAGCATACATACTGAAAACCATGAAACACTGCTGAAAGAAATAAAAGATTTAAATAAATGGAGATACATACCATAGTCTCTTTTGGAAGACTGAAGACAATAAAGATGTCAATTTTCCCCAAATTACTATGTGTCATGCAATCCCTTTCAAAATACCAGTAATTTTATCTTGCAGATGTATACAAAATTATTCTAAAATTTATATTCTAAGGCAAAAGAACTAGAAGAGCTAAAATAATTCTATAAAAGAGTAGTGTAAGGAATTGGTCTACCCAATGTCAGGATTTACATATGCTACACTAGTTGTTGATACTGTGGCACTGGCAGAGGGACAGACGCATAGATAAGTGAAAAAGAATAGAGAACTAAGAAATAGACCCACACAATATATGCTCAATTGATTTTTGACAAAGGTGTACAAGTAATTCGATGGAAGAGAGGTGGACTTTTAAAAATATGGTGCGGCAGCAACTGGACACCTAGGCAAAAAACAGAAAAACAGCACAAAAAACAAAACTTGACCTACACCTCACTTTTTGTTAAAACCTGACTCAAAATGAACCAAGGATTTAAATGTAAAACTTAAAACTAAAAAAAATCTTTA
The DNA here is from genome assembly GCA_004026885.1 of Lyroderma lyra. Classification (NCBI taxonomy): domain Eukaryota; kingdom Metazoa; phylum Chordata; class Mammalia; order Chiroptera; family Megadermatidae; genus Lyroderma; species Lyroderma lyra. The sequence goes on along the minus strand of PVJL010006173.1, from coordinate 63,827 downwards.
GAAAAAATACAGAAGAAAATCTTCAAGATACTGTAGGATGTGACACCTTTTGGACACCTTCTGCACGATCCTTGAAAGGTACTCAGCTCTCCAAGCCAGAAAAGTTGATTCTGTCTCTGTCTCTGACACACACACACACACACACACACACACACACACACACACCCTCCTAGTGCTCTTGAGAGCCCCCAAGGGCCTAGAGGGCAGGAGCTCGGTGGGTCAGCAGGAAAGGGTTCCTCAGACAGGCACTGCTAGACCTGCTAGTATGAGCACAGAGCAGGTAAATGATGATGCCACGTAATCAAGTGTGAACAGAGTAATTAAAGGCATCAGGATTAACACTGCCAAAACTAAATCTGCACAACTTAGCACAGGAATTGGTAAGAAACGTGTTTTAGGAGTATAAAAGCAAGGTAAACAGGACCAGGACCATCCGAAGACCTTCTGATGAAGGAGGCTCACGTGTGAAGCTTGGGTAAAAAGCTGAGACAGGATTTGGTTAGAAGAACATGTAAGTTAAGGGCAGTCTGCTGGGCCTGGAGCTGGGAGTAGCAGAACAGTGGTCAGGAACTGAGGATCTGCAAAGGGTACAATTTCCATTAAAGGTGAGTAAGTTCTGAAGACTAACGTACACCATGGTGACTATAGTTAATGCACTATAAACTTGAAACGTGCTGAGAGTAGATCTCAAGTGTTCCATCACATACATACACAAAAAGGTAACTGAGAGTTAACTGTATTAGTTAGTTTGACTGTACTCATGTACATTTCACAATGTATAAATATATAAAAAAATCACATTGTACACAATTTTTAGCTGTCAAAAATAAAAGAAGTTTTTAAAGAACACAGCATCAGGAATGAGGGCTTTCAAGTGAGTGCTTAGGAAATCTTTGTGACTTCCCTGGCCCTCAGTAGTGTATGAGACTCTTCTCTTCCAGAGCACCTTTTAAAGTAATGGAAAGAGAACTGACTCTGGGTTGTGAACACATAACACAACAAACTGATGATGAATTGTAGAATTGCACACCTGGAATCTATGTGATTTTTACTAAGCAATGTCTATAACTCCAATAAATCTCATAATTAAAAAACAAACAAACAAAAAACCTAGTAGCCCTTGACAGCAGAAATCCTAGAACATTAGGCCTGAAGGAGTGCTAGAGATCATCCATTGTCCTGGCAATGTGCTTATTAGTAAAATAATTGAAGTACATAGAATAAGTGGTGTCCCAAGGTCCTGAAGCAAGTTCATAACAAAGCCAGGACTAGGACCCAGGTCTCCTATTCCTGTCGATTTTAGTACACTGACTTTATAGTAGTCTCTAGCTGTTAATGCATGCAACTCAGATAATAAGGGACAAGACAAGGAAACAAGGGGTCTCCCTGCCCCTTGAAATGGAGGTAAAACTCTCTTCAAAGCCCTACCCTATGACTTCAAGTAGTCCAAAGCCCAGTAAAACATTTCTCCAAGTTTCCAAGGTACAGGGGATGGCTAATTTTCTCCATTGTTTTAAGGAGGGACTTTCTAGGGAGCTGCATCTCTACACCACTTGGCCATAGCCTAACAGACTTAGTCACATCTGCCCAATCATGTTAAGTACCTCCCACCAGATTCAAGGAAGTCACGTTAATTACATATTTAAAATTTTAAATTGGCCTCTAGATTTTTCAGCTTTTTACACTGGCAACTTTCATCCAGCAATTCTTTAAAAACTAAAGGCTGAAATCCACACACAAACTTTCTTCGATTAATAATACCTGCACATCACTGGTGTTCCTTGGGCATCTGGTAGTAACATATAATAGAGATCATTTAGATTCCCTGTAATATTTGCCAGAGAAGGGAATCCAGCTCAGGAAAACTCAACAGTGACCTCTTTGAAAATCAGCTTAAAGGTCACAAAAAGTAGCATCTTATTTTTAGGTAACCTGCTAAATTTCCACAGAATAACTTTCCACATCACAGTTCTTCTGTCAAGACAAGCAAGATAAAGAAACAAGCCTTAAAAGAAGGTAAAATGTTAAGTCAATGGTAGTTATTGATATCTAGTTTCAAAATCCATGGAGTGTCATGTGCAGTGCAGGCTGAATTGCTGCATTCCTGGGGATTATTTGGATTATTGTATGAACATGAACCTCTTCTTCTCCCTAAATACATCAGCCAAACCACCACCACACACAAAACAAAGCCACTTCTACAATCAATTTTAGACTAGGGTGTATCTGTCGAGAGTCACAATGTACTAGGCATAAATATGTCATACATGGTTATATAAAGTGGATGGAACTGGAATTAGAGAAAAAAATTACTATAAACACAGCTATATTAGGGTTACTTTATAAAGAAGGGGAAAACAATATTCCCAGAACCCCCAAGTCCTTGAACGCGGTAAAGAAAACATGAGTCAAAGGCCATTCACTTAACAAATGGATGACTTTATTAAGAGAGAAGGACAAGATTGGTGTTTGCCTCAAACCATCCAGGAAAACAAGCACAAAGACTCGTATACAATACTTTGGTTTAAAAAGTATTCATATCAATGTTAATCCTGATGTTTAAAGAATCAAATGGGACAAAAGTGTAAAAAAACAAACCATAAGAACACAAGCTTGCATAGATGAATTAATGTAGATGTGGAAGTGGTGTTTAAGGGAGGTTCGAGCACTGGAGAGTCCAAAAGACATTACTTCAACCCCCCGAGACACATGAGAATCACCAGCACCCTGTTTCTCATTTTCCTCAGAGGCCATGAGCAGGAACAACTTGTGCTATATGAGGGTGAACTGAAACAGACTGTTTCTGTCAGTCTGGTCTAGATGGGTCTGTACACACCCACCCATACCCAACACCAATCACCTTTAAGGCATCCACAAAGTGTCCCTCACAGTTTCACTTAATCTCTAGATAGGCATGTGGTTTGAGGTGGCCTCTTTATGTTCTGTCCTCAGACAGGCAACTGTATTCCACTCAGGTTCTACCCAGTTTCATGAAGTAATTATTTCAAAGCTGTCTTTCCCTCTGGGGTTTGACATCAAATTAATATGAGCACTTGGGATAGTATCCCACTTGTTTTGCAAGCATTCCCACATTCCAAATGTCAAGAGTTCTGACCAAAGAATCTGAAACTGCATGGGCACCATGTAGCATCTCTCTCAAGAGAGTACTTTTCCAAATGCTAAGACAAAGGACAGCACCACCTCAAATTTCCTGAGCAACTTGATTTATATGAGCAAACTCCTGTAGTTTATAATTCAGCACCTTTACAAAATATAATATTGTGCTGGGATGGATTCTTCTTAAGGAAAACCCCATTACAGAGAATTCTCATTTTGGATCATCATTTGTATCTGCGATCTTCCCACTACACCTTCTCATTGTGTATAATACTTTATGAAATAAATATTGGGTTGCCTTTAGAAAGCAGATGAAGAATACAGCCATTTCTGAGAAAGAGCATTTGGCTTTCAGTTTGTGGCAAGAGCTAAAGTCATAGCCTATAGTAACTTAAGAGACTAATTCAATCAGAAATTTTAAAAATTTTTTGAAATCAAAAACCCTACTACTAATATAACAGCTAGAAACTACTTTAGCAATTATGATCTGAAATTCAGTGCAACTAAAACACACCTTAAGTATATGATGTATAACTGTATATCCTCTCAACTGTTTTCTCTTTGCTGCTCCTACTCCTTCCGCTTTAGTGAAAGGTACGTCACTCAAACCCTCTCTTCCAACTCATCTATTCTTTACATATGAACCTCAGAAATAAATAATGGTACTGAATTACACAATTAATTGTCCTTATCTGAAATGCTGAAACTAGCATAGTGTTGGCTTCCTGCACTAGGAAGAGTTAGTTACTCAAAGAGAAAAAAAAATTTCCTGGTTTGCTGAGAATACACAAAAACATTAAATCTATTAGGAACATGTTTATAGGCAATTTTCACAGACACACAGAGAGAATATGTTATAGGACCAGATATTTCCACAAATCAACATTACTTAGAATGGATAATTGTGTGTGTTTGTGGCTTCAAATATAACTTTAAAACCTTCTCTACCACAGCAAAAGTTTTCCTGGTTAATTTTCTCTTAAAAAGTAATAAAACAGCAAGACTCTTCACATCAACACATCTCCAATTTCAAGTAAATGTCCCTATTTTGTTTGGTTTTCTTTTTGTTGTTAATAGTATGCATTTAGATACATAAGAGAGTTGGTGAAATTCTTACAAATCAATAAGGAGTGACTTTAATGCACGGCAAAACCTTTGGAGACATGTTCTACACAGTTATAACAGAAAAAGACAGTCAACTCTCGATTATTCAGGAAGTGAGCACCTGAAGAATCTGGCCAGGAAATTCTCAGTCTCCTACCTATCTATTTGGTCATGCCACTGCCCACGCAGAGAGAGGCAACTTGAAATGAAATGATGGCTCTCTCAGTGTACAGACCACCCACAGGTCAGTGGGAGGAGGTCCAAAGTTCTGGACAAGGATGGTTGGGGATCACCTGTGAATTTTACATTTCAATGGAGAGTTGACAGTCATTCACATGTAGGGTGCATAATATACTGACCTCAGTTGGAATCAAACTAATTTAAGGCAATACTGCTCCTCACAGACACTGCTGGCACAAAGGGCAGGGCTCAACAGAAAAGTGACTCCATAGAAGTGAGATTTTCCCAGTTTACCCTTGCATTCTCCAGCGTGAAATTTCGGCATTCCAACAACAGTTGAACGGCAGGAGCCACAACAGCCTCGACTCTTTCCTTCAGTGATCTCTGTATCATCAGGGATAAGAGATTCTTCCACTAACAATGTGGATGACTCCATGCCCCACGCAGCATTACCAGGACAGTCTCCACTTCTCCCTGCCCACGTTCCCTTTATCGGTTATGGTGAAAAAGGGATTCTAGCAATAGGATAAGCAGTTATGGCTTTAAGATTCATCCCAGGCATCATCAGATGTGAGGAGAAAATGGGACCATTTTATCTAGTCACTTTTCTATGAGTAGTAAGTACTTCAAAAAGTCTGTGGTCTCCTTTTTGCTAAAAGAACAGGTTTTGATTTTTATGATTGTTTCTAAAATGCCGATGTTATCAGAATATGGCATGCTATGTAGTGAAATCTACCCAATCAGTGTTCCTGTTTCACAGTAACATTCCCTACACAAATACTGTTTTCCCAAAAGGGAAAAGGCCGGTGAGTAGTTCTATTCTGTTCTCAGTCCTTTAGAAAGCTGATTAGGCTAAAGATCTTATAGCCAATCACCACTGTTACCTTTCAAGAAAATCATGATTGAATAAATGAATAATCTTGGTATTCCCCAAAGTGATTTTTATACAAAGACAACACTCGTTAAAAATCAAGGCCCTAAAATGTTAACCACTTATGCGGTAAACTGAATGCACCATAGTATAGCAGGTTCCAAAGAACAATTTGGCACATGACAAAATTTAGAGAATATTTGACAGTATTAAAGAAAAATAATTTTGAGTTAAAAGTTAATTATTTTTATACAGAAAAGTCCTGACATTGAGGGAAAGGTGTGGACAAAGTCAGCAATGAATTTATTCATCACCTGCTGTAGCTGTAGGTCACAGCAGAGAAGGAAAGGGAAAAAAGGATCCAGTTCATAATTTTCTGTGAGTTCAGTGGAACACAAGGCCCAAGGTCACACATGCTGATCTAGATGCAAGTGCCCACTGCATTCTGAAGAGCTTCTCCTCCTGGGAGCATCTATTCAATCTGTCTTTTCTAATTTAGCTGTGTGTCTCTGTGATCAAAAGTCGTGGTCTTTCTTGCAGTTCATTAGTCTATTGCTGATTATTGGAAAGTCACTTGAGAAACAGTGATTCAATGGCATGCAAAGTCACTTTGTAATCTCAATATTCTTTTGAAGCACGTGTAGCAACTGTCCAGTCTCCCAATAAAATAATTATGTCTGACAGTGGTCTGACACTACAATCAAATTTTTTTCAACTCAGAACATTTAATCTGACCCTATCTCACCTTGCTTTTCCAGGCAATGAATTTCAAAAAGTTAGGTTGGGGGTAGGGGACATAGATGTCTTACAAGACTCCTTAACACATTGTGCTCATTCAGCAATGCTGGTGTTAATGGAGCCTGGCCCCAGAGAACAGAGGTATAGAGACAAAGATTTTCCGAGGCCAGAAGGATTAGTTTACATCACAATGGTAGAGCATAATACATTATGCTTAAATTGCATGTGTTACAGTAGTAGAAAAGGAACAAAATAAATGTGCCCACATTTATATAAAACTGACAAAGTGAAAAGCAGAGAACACAATGAAAAATGGTAGTTCCTTAAACCACAGTCGTTAGTTGCTTCTATGGTCTCAAAGACAATTACACTGTTGGAATGAGAGTAAGAGATTTAAGTGGGTACATTTGATTTCTATCCCCTTATTCACATGGGAGGAATTACTGATACTCTTTAAAAAGTGTTTACTTTAAAAAAAAATAAAATATTTTAAAATTCTAATGTTTTAAAAAAAAAACTTTTAAAAAAATCCTATTTTCAATATAGATGTTGAATTCAGTATCACAAGGAAACTATCACCTTTGATCACTAAGACAGTTGAAACAGTAACATCCTGGTTCAGTGTTAAGTGGCGTAATAATTTTTAATGAAATATATCCAGTTAGCGTTTTACAATAATAAATAGAACTGGATGAAGTACATTTGAGGCAAGAGGAATGCAGAATTGTGAAAGTAAAACTGATCATTGCATGATAGAAAAATAAACATTTATAAAATAAAAATACGGCAAATGATATTGCCCATTTGCCTGATTATCAAATAAAAATAGTTGTTTTTTTTTTCTTTAAAACTACTATAAAAACTTCTAAAAACATGAAGCAAAATCACAGGGCAGACAAAGAAAAATAAAACGTTACGGTAAGTCAATAAGGCCTAAGCTTTGGATATTGAAACCACCCTCTGGAATTTGAGTTAAGGCCAGGACCTCTATTTTGGTTGCCCTTGACTAAATAAAGATTTTTCTTCATTCATTTCATCATGCCCATCCATTTCTCTGAAATGATTATCTCCCTTAGAGTTTTGTTTCTTTACCATTTCCCCACAACTTAACTATTAGATACCTTTTATCCAAGTTCCTACAATCCAAAAACTTTATGAAACTAAAAATCTTTCTCAAAATGAAAGATACAAGTCCGCTCTCAGAAACAACTCCATACAGCCTCCTGCATATTACCTGAATTTAAAGACTATTTGGAGAGATAAGGCAAACAGAAGGCATGTCCCAGTGGGAAAAGAATGGATTAAAAACTTTTTCTTTAGTCACTTACATATTTCTTTCGAAAACAAACACCTTACTAGCATCCCAGAATGCCAAAAAGGTTAGATTCATACAATGAAAAATAATAGGAAGTCAAGCTGAAGGGATATTATTTATATATATAGCCTGATTGCCATTTGTGTTAAGTACAGGAAAATAAGCACTGCCATAAAGGTTAGAAGCTAAACAAAGACTCTAGATACTTTGGAAGTTTAAAGGTCTTGTATAAAGGATCCAATGACCACATATCATTAACAAATGTGTAGAACCAAATACTTGGATAAAGAACCATTTTTATCAACCTCAACTTCATGATGAATTAATCTAATTATTGATAGATACAAAAAATATTTCTGAGAGGCTGTCAAGACATACTGACTTTTTTTTTTATCATTTTTTTTAATTCATTTTTATTGTTAGACTTATTGGGGTGACATCTGTTTGACTTTTTTTTAAGAGGAAAACTTTAATCTATGACCAGAGAGAATGATGACATTATTACTTATGTAAACATTCTCCCAATTCCATTTGTCTTGGCTCTAAGTAAATGTAAAATAAAAGAAGGGTTGGAAAGTTTGTCATTTTTGGTTGACTTTGCACAGACCTGAGTTAAAATATCATATTAATAAAATTAAATTTCTGCCAATAAATACTAATAAATGAGTGATGCCCAGAGATTAAGGAAGCAATAGCAAAGCAAGTGTTAGAGAATGACATCTAGGCCAATTTTCCCTAGAGGGTATATAAAGATATGCAAAACCTCAATAGTACTGGTAATCACAGTAACACTTTTCAACTGTTCCAAGAGTTTGTTTGGTTTGTTTGTTTTTGTATTTTTGATACTTCACGGTTGTGACTTTTTTCTTTCCTTAAAGACTACAAAAACCAAAAGGCTCTGTCTTTCAATACATCATTCACTAATGCATCAAAAAAAGCTATTTCTTATATTCTTTTATTCTGCATTGCATCCAAGCATGTTTTACCTAGATCATTATCTTCACAAAACTCTAACTGCTAAGAAAGCTAGTCCCTAGACACCAATATGCCATACCTAACAAAAAATGGCATTTTATAGATCTCTTAGATACTATATCCCAGGAAGCATATGCAGCATAGAGGTGGTCAATATTCAGAAGCTACATTTTCTTATACTGCCCAAGTGATCAGGAATAACTAAAATATTTTAAATGAATTAAAATTATTTATGGTCAGAAAGACACTTGCGGATAAATCCCAGGAATACAAACATAGCAGAAAAAAATAAGCATGGAATGCATTCTGAATCATCCAGTAATGCTGGCTACAGTGAGTCCGTTTTCAAGGCAGATTCCTAGGTTTTTACTGCTTATAATGGAAACCTGGGGAGAGGAAGAAAAGAAACACCATTAAGAAAAAAGGCTTTGAAACTCAGTAAGTTACTCAATGCAATCGCTATGAAAACACCAATGGCATTTTTCACAGAACTAAAACAAATAACCCTAAAATGTATATGGAACCACAGAAGACCCCAAATAGCCAAAGCAATTTTGAGAAAGAACAAAGTTGGAGGTATCACACTACCTTATATCAAACTATACTACAAGGCTATATAATAATAAAAACAACATTGGTACTGGCATAAAAAGAGACATGTAGATAAATGAAACAGAGTGGAGGGCCCGGAAATAAACCCACACTCATATGTCAATTAATCTATGACAAAGGAGGCAAGAATATACAATGGGATAAAGACAGTCTCTTCAATAAATGATGTTGGGAAAATGGGACAGATGAATGAAAAAAAACAAAACAAACTAAACCACCTTTTCCCATCACATATAAGAATAAATTCAAAATAGATTAAAGACCTAAGTGCAAGACCTGAAACTATAAAACTCCTGGAAGAAAACATAGGCAGTAAACTCTTTGACACAGCTCTAATCAGTATTTTTTAAATGTGTATCCTCAGGTAAGGGAAACAAAAAGAAAAATAAACAAATGGGACTACATCAAAGTAAGAAGTTTTTCCACAGGGAAGGAAACCATCAACAAAAAGGAAAAGGTAAGAGAAGATGTTTGCCAATGATACATCCGATAAGGGGTTAATATCCAAAATACATAAGGAACTCATACAACTTAACACCAAAACTCAAACAAACAAAAAAACAATCTGGTTTAAAAATGGGCAGAGGACCTGAAAAAGACATTTCTCCAGAGAGGACATACAGATGGCCAATAGACATAAAAAAATACTCAACATCACCAATCAGAAAAATGCAAATAAGAACCACAATGAGATTATCACTTCACACCTGTCAGAATACCTATCATCAATAAATCAACAAACAACAAGTGTTGACAAGGATGTGGAGAAAAAGGAACCTTTGTGCACTGTTGGTGAGACTGCAAACTGGTACAGCCACTACAGGAAGTGGTTTGGCAGTTCCTCAAAAAATTAAAAATAGAACTACCATATGACCCAGCAATTCCACTTATGAGGATTTATCCCCCTCCAAAAAAAACCCAAAACACCAATTCAAAAAGATATATGCAACTCTATGTTCACTGCAGCATTATTTACTATAGCCAAGATAAAGAAGCAACCTAAGTGCCCACCAAAAATGAATGGATTGGGAGTTCCCTGGTGGTGTAGTGGCTCAAGACTTCGGCGCTGGCACTGTCAATACTGTCAATGCTGTGGCCTGGGTTCGATTCCCAGCCAGGGAAATACCCACATACTACAAAAAAAAAAAAAAAAAAAAAAAAAAAAAAAAAAAAAAAAAAAAAAAAAAAAAAAAAAAAAAAAAAAAAAAAAAAAAAAAAAAAAAAAAAAAAAAAAAAAAAAAAAAAAAAAAAAAAAAAAAAAAAAAAAAAAAAAAAAAAA